>VXBL01004433.1:255189-278483 GCA_013400195.1 Aramus guarauna
TTTTGGAGGGGGAGGCTAACTGATTACCCGAACTGCTGAACCAGTCCTGACACATAGCTATTGAGCTGTCTTCAGGATTAGGCCCTCACCTGGAATTACTGTCCCGCTCTTGGCACCACGGTAGTATCTCTTGTGTTACCACGTTTGATGCCACACTGTGATCAGACATCCTCCTTCAGCTATTGCATCTGTGGAAAGTTTGTCAAAAACTCATGTCTGCCAACAGCGAAACAGGTTGTCTCAGTACCATTTCCACAGCAGGCTGCTGGGAAGGGAAGAACCTGCTTACCACATCAGTATCGTGCCACATTGTCCTCCCCACACCACAGGAATTCAGCTTTAAACAAAAGGTACGAGAACATCAGGAAGGGTGTCCTTACGCTGCTTCACTTGCTCTTCCCTCACACCTCTCATTTGCGTCTCCCAGCTGGTACGAACCTCTGTTATTTTTAACAGTTCAACAACCTTTGCAATGATTGCATTGATAGGATAAGAAGGAGCTAAGCAAGTTCTCTGATACGCAATCAATTATTCCACAAGCCACAGCGCACTCAAATAGTTCAGAATCCAACCATTTAATTGATACTTGTTTCTGCAGCTGTGCAATATCTCCATTTCCCAAGAGGGCTGTTTCCAGTTGCTGCTCAAGGTTTCTAACAATCAAATGGATCAATTCTGCAGATACCTTAAGGCTGTGTGTTAAGTAAGAATGATGTTTGTGGTGTGTATTGGGTGGGGAAGGAAGCGGTGGAAAAAAAAAGAAATTCCATTCACCAGAAAGCGTCAATGTATTTTCTGTTTTAAACACTGGACATTTATTTAGAGTCTTTAGAGCCCATACATTATCGAATAATTTTAATTTATCACATCCAAATATAATAGGCAAGTATATAATACAATAAATCGCATTTGTACACATAAATACAAAATTTGAGGTAGGGCCTCAAGAATAATGATTTCTTAAATTAATAACATACAGCATTATAATATGCACTACATGAGAAATATATGATGCATCCTTTGTAACATAATGTATCTTCTTCACGTATAGCTAATGAAAAAATTATAATGACCTGGTTAGGGTACAAATCTTTATCCATAGGCAGCAGTACCCCATAGAATGCCTGTAAATATATATATATATTTATATATGACATTACGCAAGTAATTAAGATTTAACCCATCAGCGATGGGTCCGTAATAAAGTGCCATAGGACACAGGGCGCAAATTCTCAGCTGGTGTAAAGTGTCACAGCTCCAAACAAAGCTGTGACAATTTATACCAGCTAAGCATCTACCTTACAAGGTAATACTACATAATATAAAGGACAGATAACAACTTATTTTAGTCGATCAATAATTTTCCGAGCAATGGAAGATAGCTATAAGGCAAATGGTTACCTGAAGATGTATTTAAACATTATGCGCAAATAATGATATTGCAAGCAATAAGGTCCAGCCCAGTTCTCACATTACGTTAAACCCATCAGGAAAACCTTCTCTCTTTGGCGATAGGCTGCCTGAGGGTGACAAAGGCAGAAACCCCAAATACCCCCACCCTCCCCCCTCGAGTCATCAACCTGAGTCCCTCAGGAATATCAAGCTCTGACCATTTAACGGATATCTCACGTGCACGCCGGTTAAACTAAGAAAGGAGTGTCTCTTACAGTAGTGTTACTAGCAAAACGGAGACACTTTCTGGGATGCTGCTCGTCGAAGCTCCGCAGCCCGCAACCCACAATTCCTACAAGTCTTTCTTTGATTGCAAGAAAAAGTGGAACTGTGGCATAAGAAACCAACAGGAAACCAATGTCTGCCATAAATAAGCGATTGCTTTATCACAGGCAACAAGAAACCATATTATCCGTACAACTACACATATATTCGAAAAGACCAAAGGTATTTAAAATAAATCAGGCGTTGGAATTTCATGGTAAGAGATAGCCACACAGTGTATCGGAAGCAATGATCTTCAGTGCTGAGGCACATCTAAGGTGGTTAGTGGAGCAGAACCGAATCAAAAGACTACTTTGACCCAATTGAAACATCGTATAAAGACAATCTAAGTCTTTCTCAATTAAAGGTCATTTTGTTAAACCCTTCTTTTGGAAACAAAGTGCTGCCGTGTCTAGCTGAAACATTGAACATTGCATATTAAAAACACCAGGAAGACCCCAAAGAATTTGAAGATGGCAAGCATTTGCATTAGGTATAGTCTTTAATGCATACAATAATGCATCTCAGCTCATCCAGAAATTCAATTTCATTTCAAAGAAAAAAAAAAATTGCAACATAAGTAATTTTACCAAATTTGAACATTTTTTTACTCACAAGATAAATAGATCTGCAAGTACGTACATCACATTTTTACTAATATGGCTTTTTCCCCTCCTTTTTTTTTTTTCTTAAAGATCTGTACTGGTATTTAATTAGTTACTAAATATTTCTTTTTTAGAAAATTATCAAAGTACATGCAAACTTTTCCTAGAACATGGTAAATGAAGTGCATTCCCAAACGTCAAGGTTACTTCTCATCTAAAGAAGACACTGCTGGTTAATTTAATCTCAACATTCAGATTTGGCCAGTAAAATACTTTAAAAAAAGTCTAATGCGGGAAAAAAAAAATCTGCTTTTAAAATACAGTGAAAACTTCATTATCTTCTGTGACTTTTGTATTCATTTCTCCCCTCTTTCTAAATGGTTTTTGCAAGCCTACTAATGGAGGTTAAAGCTGAAGACAAAAATCAGCTAGAACAAAATCACTATCATCTGTTTTCAGAGTTTCAAAGTCAAGCCTAATTCTGTGCTAATGACTTAGCAGGCACAGGAGCAACATCTAAATTAAAAGCAAGTAGATTAATTACATAAATCATGGAAAGCAATTCAATTTTTCATATGCATTCTGGTTTAGCAATCCAACCCAAAGGAAAGATATCATAACCTAGCAGTATTCCTTCAAATGATATCTCTTCTATACTTAAGGTAGACAGCAACTGACATCCTTACACCGAGGTAATTCTATTGCAATGAGTTAAGACCAGTTCCAATGCATGTCCTGAGACAAGTTAGTAAGTGAAAGGATTCAGAACCGTTAAGTGATTTAAGTGTGTGTTCTTTTTTTAAAAGAGGAACAAACCTACAGATATATTTTATGTAATCACAATAGTAGTGAAAAGAAGCTGGCCTGGACTCCAAAAATCAAATCAAGATGGCAGGTAATATTGATAAAAAAGAGGCCTGAAGCTATTTACCCTGACAAAAATACCTAATTCTTGCTAGAGGTGCTGACTTAGGTTCCTTTCCTCGCCCAGAGAAGGCCCCTCAGCCCCACGTAGACACGGGGACCAAATTTCCAGCCCGTCTTTATGGACCTTCGTTACATCAAACAGAGCATGGCTTCTCAAACCTGCCTCTGCCAGGCAAATAAAAGCCAGAAGTAAGAATAGCACCTCCCTTACCAAAATAGCAGGCAAAGCTGAAACAAGGGGACACAGCTTTAAGGCAGAGAAGCTCACAGAAGGGTCCCGTCTTGCTGCCGTGCGAGACGGGGACTGACGGAGCCCGTGGAGCGGAGATTCAGGGGCCAGCCCAAAACGTTGCAAAATCTGCCCTCGCTTCTCTCAGTGACAACCCCTGATGGCGCTTCACTTGTCGTGCATGAGGATTAAAGTTCTCCAGCAGTGCCTAGAACTGGCAACACTAATTGCCCCGTGAAAGAGGAAGTTCAGCAAAATGATTAATATATTTAATATACATATATATATACACACAGAGAGAGAAAATAAGTTAACAATTTGTGGAAGTGTTACATTAAGGTTCAGTTTTTGTTTTGTTTTCTTCGACGGGATGAAACAACACGTCTACTGATCTACAGACACACATTAACTGAAGATTTACCTGAGACCCTGTAATATGAAGACAGACAGACAGAAGAACGGGATAGAAACAGTCCCCTGAAAGGAAAGAACATTTACTGGCTACTACAGTAGTGGGTGGGGGGAGGGAAAAAACAGGCTAAACTACTCTAAGCTCACCATCTCTACACTGGTTGATAAGATATTTATAGGGACATAAAACATCACTAGTACACACTACATGAACACTGATCACTGTTAAAAAATATCATATATGTATGTATGTATAGGATATAACAACATAGTAAAGGTTATAGTTTTGCCAATTATCGAAGATATATTTTTCTCCTTCATTCTAGTGCATTTACAATAAATCGGGCTAATTTTCTATTCAGGTAAATAAATGTACTCTTAAAAAGCTCTATTTTTATTCTGCCCAATAGGTAACAAAACTATTTAAGTCTAGCATTCATATCACAACTTATACCCGATTCCTAAAATGTAATGATTTAGAATGTCCTATTGCTACACAATGTCATAATGGCCATCTACTAAATTATCCTCTCCTCCCAACCTTCATATTTTGTATAACTAATGTTGCATCCGTGGGGATGACTGCAGCGGTTAATTGTTACGGTTTGTTTTGTTTTCTTTTAATTTAATGAAATGTTTTAAATTAAGTAAAAAAAAAACCAACCTACATACATTTCAGAGAGAATACTGCTTTGAAGAATTTACGTGCTATATATATAATATATAGACAAGCGGGGTTCTGCTATTTCCCCATTGGTTGAAAGAGAAGAATACATCTAAAGGTTATCTAGAGATGTTTATAGGAGAATGAACAGGGAGTCACAAAGTTGAACAGCACATCTAACTTCTAATAACTGTTGTCAGGTGGTAACTAGACTACACTTACCACTGTAAGAATACAAAGTTAGGCACAAATTATATGATGGCTTCTTGAGGAGATACTGTAAACAAAAGCAGAGAAACGAGGAAAACTAGGTTCAGAACATGGGAGGGAAGTGAGTAAAACCACAGTCGCACTAGTGTGGAGCAAGGTTTCAGACACTTCCTATAACTGCGGCGTTTTTAATTGAAATGACAGATATGAAAAGAAACGTGTGACAGTACTTTAAACAGTGATGCCCATACACCTCAGCCTGGCACCATTTCCAAACCACTTCTAGACTCAAAATCAGTTTAGTCCTAGTCTCAAATGATTAGTTCTTTAAATTTCGCTTTTATTTTTCTACTTGAAAAAGATCAAATGAATTATTGTGGTTCTGTTTTGATCTCACATATTGCTTCCTGGTGTGCTCTTTAAAGGGTCTCTGCTTGTTTAGATAACAAGTCCTCAAAGACAGCACAATTCATACTCATAAAAGAAGTGCGCAGGCACAACGGGTCAAGGTCCACTGTCAGTGTAGACAAAAGCAACCCCGCTTACTGCGAGAGCCTCGTGCTGGATTTACACCAGGACTACAGGAGATTCTTCGCTCGCTTCCATCCCATCTGAGGGCTGAACTTCCCTTTGATTTCACTGGTAACAAAATCCTGGTCCAAATCGTTGCTACCCCTTACAAGGATGCTTGTGTGAAACGGGTCCATTTCTGCACTTAATTTCCTTCGAAGATTTTTCCGTTGCCTTCTGTTTATTCCTACACAACCTGACAAGACCTGGTACGTCACCCGTTGCACAACACACTGTTGCTATTTCACCAGGTACATGGTCATGGGCATCACCTACACCTGGAAGTGGTCGAGCTAGGTCTTCCCTAAGGCATGCAACAGTAAGTCCTACTTTCCTAAGCAACCACTTGCAGGCACTGTGAAAAAGAAAAGAGGAAACTGTGGGGAAATAAAATGAAAAAATAAAAGATCGGAAAAGGCTGACAATGTTATTGCCACCCCCGTAATAATTATTAGCATTGGGTCCCCAGTTCTATATCCTTCACTGGCAGTTTAAGTCCCAGGGAGGAGGTTCCCAGTGGATCAATCATATTCATGTAACGTTCACCGCGGTGCTTGGCCAAAAACGGACCCCAGTCAGGCTGTGGAGAGCACACCAACTTGAGTCGCTGCAATGTGGGGGAGAGAAAAGAGAGTCTCATTTGAAGTTACGGAGCAGAATTACAATGCAGACAAAATGAGGATAGGCTCATTTGAGATTATTGATGATGGCCCTGCAACGCTCCACTGCTCAGTGTTTGTTTTGCACAAAGTTTGCAAGATTAATAGAGGATGAAGTGCCCAGATTTTAATTATACATTCTCCCCCGCACCATGTGAGGGGAGCTCAGAACCACTGCTACAGATTGCGAGGCTCACTTACTGAAGGACATGTGCACAATTACTTAGCCCAATGGTCTAAGCAGTGGGTAACTGCATTAAAATAATTGGATTTCTGTTTAGCATATTTCCCAAAAGTATACAATGACCAAAAAGAAGTACATTGCTATGAATGAACAAAAGTTTTAATTTTGAGATGACAAAATACTTCATTTCTATCTGCAGGAAAAAAAAAGAAAGAGAAGAATGTTAACCGGGCAAACAACAAAAATCTAATATTTCCACTGATTTCTTCATTAGAATATATTATTTGATTGGCACATTTACAGATAAAAAGGAAAGAAAACATATTTCTGATTACTTAAGAGGGAACAATTATATGTTTATTACCTAATAAAGTGAATCAGACCTCTATATCCGTTATTTTAATCTCTGCCTAATTACCAGCTTGCAACTCTTACCTCCCAAATCAACCATAACAATTTTATGCAGTAGACTCAGTATTTGGGAAATACTGGGCTACAACTGAAATAGCTTCAGCAAAAGCCCCTTCAAAACAGATCCAACTTCTTGGCGTTTCTCCGTGCACACTACTAGAGGGACCGTGAGGAGCGCACCCTATTTTTGCAGCAATATATGTGCCAGTACTACACACGTAAGTGAGAATATTTGAAGCAGTGCAATTGGTCTCAGTGAAACTTAAGAGATGAACAAGTAAGTTTACTGTGACATTAGCTCATTTCCAGTAGCAGCAGTTGTCTCCTGACCTGTGCTCTCCAATGTGCTCTGCACAAGGGCTGAATGGCCCTTTAGACAAGTGGCCTCGCTGCCTAGTGCCAACCGCGTACTTGGATGCTCTCCCTAGGGTGTCCCACCACCTAATATTAAATTCTTTTGCTCTATGCGAAGCCGAAAAGCATGGTCTTTTCTCTTTGGCATGTGTAGCGTGACACATTGAGAGACCAAAAAGATTATTCTATTTTAGAACGTTTTCTCTCCTTTTCATTTTTGAGGCATATAACAGCCCCGACGGGTTTTGCCAAAGAGCTGAACTGCAAAAACAGCTATGAAAAGGGGAGGCGAGCGTCTCTTCCCTATCCCGAGGAGGGAGCAGCGCAAGCAGCATGATGTGAGGAGAGGGCAGAATTGAAAAAGCCTCAAAGGCCAAAAATAAGAGCATTGAACTTCTTCAGAAGACGAGGTGAAGGCAACGAAGAGATGAAACGCTGACATGAGAAAGACATTGCCGTAGCGTGCCTTGCGAGGAACTGAGGAGCCAGCGCGATGGGAACAGCCGGGGAGCGGTGGTGGCAGGTGGCAGCTGGGGTGGCAGGCAGGGCCAAGGCACAGAGACGGGAGCAGAAGGGGACTGCCACGTTACTGGAGCGGTGGGGGCAAGCAGCAGGGATCTGATTTGCAATATAAACAAAAGTAGCATAAAAGTAAAGTGCCACCTGGAATTTTTTTAAGCCCAGGAGCCAGAGAGGATCAGCTTATTCAAGAAGAATAAAGAGATGAAGAAGGGGGGAAAGCAAGATTGCCAGCTAAGTATTATAATGAGTAGTTTGAGCTGTAGAGCATGAAGTCTTTTCATACATCTCATTCCTCAACTTCATCAAGCGGCACAACCTCCCGGAGCGCGTCCCGGATGACTCAGGTACCCGACCATCTCGCGCTCCTCGCCCAGGCGACTCCTGATTGACGACTCCTAGCACTGACTGCTGGGCTCGCTGCGACACGATACACGCCAGCAGTTGATGCTTCCTACGACTACGCGCTGCTTTGGCAAAAAGGCCAACAACGCTAGGAGAACAACTTTCTCTCAGTAACGCCATACCAGGGCTTATGAAATTTGTAACTCCTTCTAGTTGTCATGAAGGCAATCACTTACCAATTCAGGAACATTTTGTTGAGGAACAGGGAATAGAGGGTCTGCATTTTAAATCAACTGAGCATCTCTTTGCAACACAATAACTAGCTTACCACAAAGTAATCTTAGCACTATTAGACATTCAATATCACAAAAATCAATGTAAAAGTCTCCTGCGACCATATTTTTTAAGCAGCAAAAAAAGACAGAAGCATTACCTCTATAAATTTGCCTGGGGCTAGATGCATTTTTATCACAAACATAACGGGGATCCAGATAACTGAGCAGGCCAGCATCAGCCATCCAAGCACCATGGACCAGCCTGGATAGTGGTAAGCTCCGTAAGTCATTGGTTCCCATTGGTAAAAACTGAAGCAAAGAATAAACTGAAAAGAAGGAAAGAAAACAAATGTTGGAATAAGCAAAACAAGCCTGCTAGGCAACAAATGGTAGGTACTCACACACAGAGACCGTATATATGGAATACAGATAAAAGTACATACACCTAAGGCAAGGCGCTCGCACAAGCTGTAATAAACAGGTCAGAGTCTGAATCTAATGAGTTTCATGGAAATCTTGCAAAATTCCACAAAAATCACTGTATTTATGCCAGAAGAATTGAAATTAGGATCTTACCCCTAGAGTAACATGCTTTATTACATGGTCTATTGGCAGTTTTACCTAATATGATTATGCTAAGTTACTCCATTTCACTTACTGTATGAATAGCAATACATCTGCTTACATTTGTGCATAATGCAGTAACTTTTGGGAAATGCCTGTGCTCGCAATAATTGCACACAGAAGATTTATAGCAGTATAACTAGGTGAAGGCACGTATAAAAATGATCAGTTTTATTTCCAGAGATGTGGAGTAATTGAAAGTCTAATATTAGACTCCCCAAATGTATCAAATATTAGCTTTACAGAGGCAATAATAGAAAAGAATGTATGGCTTGGGTTTGCTTTGTCTGTTTCCATTGCATAAAAATTGAATTACGACTGATCGGTGTCAATTTATTTCTCACCGTAAGTTCACTAAATATTACATTTTGAGGGAACAGCAACACAACATGCAAGTTTGAACTGACCTTGTTTGCTTTCCAAATTTGCTTTCCTTAAGAGAAAACATAATTCCCTATTCCCTGGTCGTGGTTACTGGCAGTAGCTAAAAGTGCAAGTCTGATCAGTAAAGGAACCAAGGAATTTGCAGAAAAGCCTTACGACTCCCTTCAGAAGTGTAACAACAGGTCTAAGGCAGCATCTTGAAAACAGCCATTGGAAGAAAAAAAATAAATAAAAATAAACCCACGTGCACACACCTTAATTTTGAACAAGGCCATCAAGAGGAAAAGTGTATTGCCATTTATGTTAAGCTAATACTATAGATTAAACTGGGCTACGTCTTCAAACTTTTAAAAAAGATTTGCAAGCCGGTGCCGGTGGGGAAGCGCCGCCTCGGCCGCGCTGCGCGGGACCGGGCGGTCGGGGGCGGCCCCATCCCCGGGGCTCCGGCCAGCCGGGGGCGGAGGGGCGAGCACCCATTCCCGGCCGCAGAGCCGGCGCGAAGGGGTTGGGAACAAGAGCGNTTGGTAAGACAGATCCACCTGTTTTTCATGCAGAGAAATAAAGAAATTCTATCTGGGAAAGCAGAATATCTTCATTATGCCTGTTGGAGAAATTGTTCTCATTATAGAAAATTTCTTTTCCTTGCAACTCAGGATTTGGTCGAGCTCACCAAAACTCACTAGTCCCTTCACACATGCATTCCTGTCTGCAAAAACTCAATCATTTAAAAAAAAAAAAAAAAAAATTTACCTCATTCCTGAATTAACAATACAAAACAAAAAAGTTACTAACATTATCCAGAGTCTCTTTTTTTTTTTCCCCCAGAAATAAGAAGACTTACCAACACTTACACTGTGCTAAAGGACAGCACAAATAGGAACTTCCCAGCAGATGAGCTGAACTAGAACTTCTCTGGAAGAAGTGATGGCAAAGGACTCTTAGCCACCATTTTGCTTCTTCACCCTGCCCAGCTGACACCATACTTAGTGTTTCAAAACGCGTGCCCTTCCAGAAATTCTAGTAACTTTTATCTTGTACCTCAACATCTGTGAATACTGGAAGAAACTATTTAGCACTGCTATGAACTGATGAGGTTTCAAACCCCTACACAAATACTGATAACCTTGCCGCACCTGCGGTCCGGGTTTGAGGATTTTCAAGCTGAAGTATGTGCTCTCAGACATAAAATAATGGTGAAAGAAAGCTCGGTGGTTTCATAGTGACTTATCAAGCTGAGGGCTTTTGAAATGGCTGAAAGAATTATTCCATTCTCGTGCCAAAACCTGATACGCAATTAAGGATTGCATCTGTAGTTGGGTTAAAATGTAAAGGAAACGTTGTGCTGGTGCGCTAGATGTAAATGGAGATGCAGTTATTACACTTTGACTCTTGGACTTGAAAAAACATGCGTAGCAATGGTAAAATTGAGAACATGCCAGCTTTTGGATTAAAAGGAGATCTAAATTTGAAGCAAAGCATCAGTCCGGGTTTTGGGGTGGAAATAATAAAATAAAATTTAAGCGAAAGAGAAAGAAGGGGAGAGAAAGAATCCCACAAAGATAAACAAACCACGATCTTCTGTGAAACGAAAGCCCTATGTTTAATGAAGCACAGCGGGGAAATGCCGTTCCCGGCACCCCCGGCACCCCCCGANATTGGTTATTTCCACCTTTGCAAAAATAACTCCACCTCTGCAGCTGAAACTTTGTCCCTCAGATTTCCACGTAAGCCTTTCCAAAGCACGAGTCTCAGGTCAGCTTATGACTCAACAAAACGGTTTTCCCTAGCTCAACCTGAAGACAGGCAGCGTGATCGCCTGATTTCCTCTTACGTCTTTGCCAAAATGCTTTCTCTCTACCAAAAATACCATTATTTATGCTCTGTTTTTTCTACTACACACACAAGAACACACGTATGCATGTGTCTAGGTATCTGCAGCCAAAATCTAATTACTACCATTCAGAAACACCATGAATGATAAAGAAACAACAACAACACTCTTTGGAGAAGACACTAAAAAAATTTTTTTTGCTTACTGTTAAAATAGTTGGCGTCACAAATGCCCAGCAGATTCTCCAGAATTTACTTGGCTGGAATCCAATCATCATTTCTATATCTTCACAAAATCTTTGCAATCCTGTAAATAGCAAACGTACACGCAATTAGGTGTGAAAGAAACCAGCTGCAATTTGCTACGTAGCTCCCATCATCTCCCTTGTGTCTAATTACAAAACCAAACTCTGACTTGTTGGTTGAAAACTTCAATGGAGGCTCTAACCACAGAGTGAAAAATGAGACTATTATGGTGGAAACCGTGCTAACAAAACATTTACTTCGTAAGGATTAAAGTAAAAATGAGCTTTTTACATAGAGATTAAGTGTTCAGTGTGCTCCAGGTTCAAGCATTAGCAGTACGTACTGGTTAGCTGCGATGATGTGTATGCTCGTTATATTTCCCGGTGAAGAGGAACCTTATTAATACCTTTATGGCTGTTTCAGCATAGACACTATCTGAGCTTCTCTATTCCTGCTACGTGACCAGGGTACAACTGTATCGCGTAGCACTGAAACCGATAACGTTCTCTTATTTTTCAGCTGATGTGTAAGCAATACTTAGAATTATTAGAGAGCACCTGTAAATATTTTAAGTTATATTCGATGTGCTTTGAACAAACAGATTGACTGACATGTTAATTCTTCAGATTATTGTATTGATTCCGACAATAAAGTTACTTGAGTTAATGAAAAAGGCAAGATTGGAAAATGGGATTTCAGCCATCTCCGCATCTATCTCCCTGGCCATGCCATGGGAAAGGTGTGCTGGCCCAGCAGCTGTTATTGCCCTGTGATAGTAATTAAAACAAAATTGAAATTTGTTCCAGCTTTTCTAACAACACAAAGAGGAGGGAGGCCCGGGGTCCGAGGCTGAGCTCACCCGTCACACAAACGTTTCAAATTTGGGCCAGTTTTATCTAATAAAGCAGGTGATCATCTCTATCATTTAAATTTGACAAAGCATTGTTCTGCAGCATTTAGTCTAACGTTTATGACATGGGGACAGGGGAGAAGCTTAAATATCGGAAAGAAGTCACTGAGTAAGGAAGAAATACTTGGAGCAAAAGTAATAAACTGCTTTAAGTTCTCATTGCCCTTTATAGCCAGCTGCTGCAGCTGCTGAATAGACGGGATAATCCCCAGGCTTGATCCACCTAATTTTGAAGCCTTCCTGTTGATATAAAAGAGAAATAAATCTATCCACCTGACTGTTCCAAGATTTAAGAAGGTAAAAAATAGCAACAGTTCATTATTCAGTGTCTTCTGATGCACCTCTGAGAAAGCAGCAGGGCTGGATGGTGCTGGGCAGCCCTGAAGGGGCTCAGAGGGTGAGCACAAAGGAAGCCAGTTCAGGCAGATAGCATGTCAGAGAAAAGCTGAAAAACTGTGTTGTGAGAAGAAATAGAGAAGAAAAATCCAGAAATTAAAGAAGGTGGTATTGCAAAAACTGCATTTAAGGGAGGGGAAAAGTACAACCTGCAGCGGGTCTAAGCTTGGAAAGCTAACCCAAGGTGACCCAGATGTAACTTTTTTTCTGGAACTGTAATTCCTCTTTTGTTCTTTTTCACTGACTACAGCAAATGGTCGTCTTCAGAAAACCTCTTCTCTTCTCTAAAATTCGTGTCATTTTTACGGCCCATGGAATCCCCATACTTCAGCACCTGTCTGACTCATCGCATGCCGCTCCATGTTGTAATAGAGCTTTGTACGCCTGGACCGAGCGTAACCCCCAGGGTCACGGTGCTACGGACCCCAAAGGAGATCTGTGCTGCAACGGAGTGATTTGCCCCCGTGTTTTATTTACCCGCTTAGTGCGGTTCAGCGCACCACCTGCAGTCAGCTGCTTGGGAGATGCTCACACAGCAGACATCCCTGCAGCGTGCTGTGGTGAGAACAAAACTAGTTTTAAATTAGTTGCAGCAGCACAAGGTATGGGCTGAAGAGTCTTTCCACAAGGTTTAAAGCTCGTCCAAGTGTCTCTACTTTGCCCACACTTGCTGCTGCAAAGGAGGGATACCTGACTGGATGGTTACCAGGGGCTTCTGCCTCCAAAATTTGTGCAAGCTTCATGCGAATCTGCACAGATTTGTTTGAAACTCCAATTAAAAAATTTAGTTCCTTCTAGGAACTGTCAGTAGATATTCACAGCCTCAGGCACTTTTAAATATTAGCAGTTGAGGAGTCAAATGTATGTAAACAGATACAGGGATTACACAGTACTCATCTCTTTCCCAGTGAAAGACTGACAACAGGTTCCTCAAGTTCCACAGAAAAACGCAAAGGATGCTTTAGTTAACAGAATGCCAATTAAATCTCAGTGTATCTGATTTCCCTCTCAGATCACTCAGGCCTGCTGAATAACTTTGGGAAATAAACAATACATGATATTCCATATCACAATTTCCACCCTCTGAAGTGGAATGATGTATTCATAAGCGCTGCAGATATAAAATCCCTTAAAAAGGAGACTACAAACCGAGATACACAACTACTTCAATATTCTGCTACAAGTAAAACAGTCGGAATTACTAACACTGTCTACAAATACACTGCAGCAGTTACCACTTGCTCAGACAATGAATCTTCCCAACAACAGACTGTGGAAAAACAGAGCTAGAAGGAGCACAAATAAAGTTAAGGTCATACATTTCCAGCTTCCAACAGTCTTTTGCTCAAGCACAGGAATCTTTTTATTTAGCTTCACGTTACAAAATGCAACAGTGGGAATTTATGCTGATGATTAAATTAATACCTGCAGCTCTAAGCTATTCTTTACCAATCATGCATCATAATCTAAACAACTGGAGAATAAACATCTATACCAGCATGTGAAACAAAAAACATCATTTGACGGGATTAGGTAGCACTGACTCGACTGCAAAATAAATGATTGCAAGGAAATAACCAAGTGTGTCTCTTTTTAATTTAAAAATCTCAACAAGCTCAGCAAGCAGAACATGTTACAAGAACTACAGACAGATTTATTTCATCATAAAAGCACCTGCCACCGTTGTGCCAACCTGCTTGCTATGAAGAGTACATACACACAGAGAAAGGTGTCAGTGGAGTGTAAACCAGCAATTGTCAGAGCTTGAAAATATATTATGCCAATTTTAAGCACTGCTTGAAGGAATATAACAAGAGCAGCAGCTTCACTTGTATTTACAACGTGCAAATCACAAATATACAAGCTGTATTCCTATAAACAGTCCTCAGAAAAGTAGTTTTAATGCAGGAGAAGTAGCTACACTACATTAGTCAAGTGGGTAATGATTGCAAAGTATATCTTTCCTTTTTCATATAAAGGACTGGCAGCTCTTTAGTCTAACAAAAGGTTAATTCCAGGGAATAAACTTGAAATAGTTTATATCAAAGGCTTTACTAACATCTGTTGGTTAACAATCAGCTGGTACAGAAAGCATGGAAAGAATGATTCATAACCAGCAGATCTTTTCTAAGTCTGATTACATTAAAGTAATATGTAACTTAAAAAAAAAAAAATCTTCTATTCAAGTCCTTCCTTTGCAGTGCTATAACTATTTCTGCATTATTTTATGTTTTCCATAAAACTTAGCCTTTTCAGGGATACTGAATTTGCTGGGCAAAGCAGGCACTAGGCAGAGCAATTTTGCTTACAAGCCTAATAAAATGTTGTTCCCCAAAAGCAGGTTTGTAGTGCTTCTGCCACACAGCGTTCAGAGGAGGAACAGAGCCAGTATTTGCTCCTTATTTACCTTCATCCTCATTTCAAAACATATAGAACAAAGAAATTCTGCAGATTTAAGTAGTTTCGGGGTTATTTAAAAATATTCTAAGCAAGGAAATTTTATCTAGCACACTGATGGCAATGGCTTTAAAGGAGGCAGTCTTTTCGGCACAGACCGGGTGATGCTGTAGGTACTGCTGGCCAGGAAGAGTGACATCATCTAGTGCTTTAGCACAGCATTGTTCAGGCATGGCCTCACCAAACTGATGAGGAAGAAGAAAGGAAAAAACACCCAACAAACCCTTATACTCTTCTTGATCAATATTCCTCATAATTTCATGTACATCGACATGGATCGATATAACTGGTGGTGTTGCTATGTATAATTAGCCAGTCTGAGTAGCTGCATAATCTTGATTCTGTGTTATGGACAGATGGGCTAAAGGGAAGGCTGGATGTGTACCTGGAAAATAAATCCTTCAAAAGTTAAATGCAAAGATACCACTTCTGTCTCAGGAAGTCTCTGATCCTAAAACTGTTGGAGTGTGAAAGAGTCCCTGGAGAAGTGTCCCTAATGCTTGTTCTGTTCTTATACTCCTCTCTAAGCATTGGCTTCAAAGCTATTGGTGGGAAAAGGAAATTAGACTATATGAAAGTCCTTTGAATACATGTATTTAAAGGAATCCTATAGTAATGAAGTCCCATTATGCTTCCATTCAAAATAAGGGAATTCTGAGGCTTTTTATTTTTTTTTAAAGAAAGTGTTACTCCTTTCCTTAAGAATTTCACATTACCAGCTACTTTACCATATGCTAAAATGTAACTTTAACGTAGGCTGTACAATAACAATATTTTTCTTACCATATATATAGGAAACTCCAACAAGCTCAAAAATGGCAATGATGACAAGAGAATAAGAAGCTGCGTAAGTGTCCACAAGCTGTAACATATACATTCCACCCTAAAGAAAAAAAAAAAAAAAAAAAAGGATAAAAGAGCCATTACTTGCGGCAAATAGCTGGTGTCTCTCTTCACCTGGGTTACAAATCTAACTGGTGCTAAGGTAGGCAAAACGGACAGGAGCAGGACGCAGGAGACTCTATCCCAAGCAAGCATCCAAACATTGACCGGACACAGGCTCATGCCGCACTATCGTTTCTTCCTTCTGGCTGAACGAATGCCAAATCCAACAAGAAAAAAAGCAGAGGATACACCTGAGTCTGATAACTAACACACCTTGGGAAAACATCGGTTTCAGTCCTTTCAGATTGACTGAACTGCGACCAAACCGTCCACCAGCAGTGTCTCTAACCACTTAATACTACACCAAAAGCAAAATCCCCATTCAAACCAGGGTACTGTAACAGTCCGTCCAGTTCATCTCTTTGGAAAGGATATAATGCCCTATCTTCAGGGCAGCGGCTGGGCAGCATAATTCAAGTGAAGGAGGCACTGGATCCATCCTAGGCTTTAAAATAGCAAAGTTCAGCTGGGAGGTGATGAGGTGAGAGGAAAGACAGAAAAGCGGGGAAAAGGATGAACATAATAGTAAAATAGATTTTGTGCACCTCCTCTTGAAATTACTGAGAGTTTATAACGCTGGAGGAACTAGTGGACAAAAGACACTGAAGGCTGTTAACGGTAGATGAGAATTTCATTATGAACTCCACAGTTTGCCAAGACTATTAGTATTTATCTAATCTGGGAGGGAAAGCACCCAAAACTGGTGTGCATGTTTATATGACTTTTTTGTTTTGTTTTTTTTAAATGAATACCAACTGACTACTTTGGAGACATTTGGCAAGAGATAAATTTTTAAAATCTGATTCTCAGAAAGATTTGAACAGCAAAGTCTTTTAAATACATCTCAGTCAGAGCATCCATTAAAAAAAAAAAGAAAGAAAAAAAAAAGATAATTTCAGGCTCATCCAGTGTTTTTGCACATGCAGCAGAACTCAGCTTAATCTTCTGCAAGTTGTGCAGGAGGAGAACCGCCACCAGAGGGGGACTGGGGACAGACAGCGATGCTCAAAGACAATATTATTACCTGAGTGATCATAGGAAATCCCATGATGAAAAAGGAGATGCAGCACCCAAGAGTGAACAGTGCCTTGTGCGTACGTAAGTATTTGGGGAACTCATCCGAAACAGAGGTCACTATAGTCTCAATAGTGGCAAACTGAAAGACAAAATAAAAGGATTCATTTCAGTGTGTAAAACGGACACCAAATGGTCCAACCAGATATATTGGAGTATGAGAGACAGCATTTCAAATCCAAGGTGTTAAATGTTCAGTTGTCAATTCCAAAGCTTCCCCCAAAGGATTTCAGCATTGATGGCCTTACTTTATTCCTCTTTTTACAAAAAGGTTCACTGACCACATGGAAAATAGCGAGTAATCTCACGGTCCTCCAAACAAATCAACAGGAAAAGCAAAAGGAAAAGAAGGGGAAACAAAAGCAGTTTACCATAGTGTCCAATCCAAGTGTCAGAAGCATCAAAAAGAATATTATAGCCCAGAACGGAGAGAGGGGAAGCCGAGTTAAGGCTTCTGGGTAAACCACAAAAGCAATTCCAGGACCTAGAAATGAGAAAAATAGAGGTTGGGCTATCTTGCATCACGTTAACATTGTTGACTGAAGGGAAGAGGGGAGACGTGAAGACTCATGTTTCAAAGTGTAATACAATATTACTTTGCTTGATAAAAGAAAAAAGATCAGATTCAGTCTCTCCTATGGACAGAAAGATTTAACCATTACAGAATTTAGCCTCACATGATTAATTTCTATTTTGACTCTAGGTTTCAAGACCCTCATCTTCTCCTGTTTTCCAAGCTGCAGAATACACATTTAGCCAGTGGACTAATGTACTGATCCAAATGGAAAAATAAACAAAAATCCTGTACTGCAGCTATGTTTCTTTCCTGCTCCGTGATCAAATTCCTGCCACTGTCCCTGCCAGTTAGCATCCCAGCCTTAGGTCAACAGAGCAATCGCTCACACCTCAGTATTACAGGGGTGAACGGAAAAGAAAATACTCTTCTTTAACTCATCAGCACACAGTCAAGTGAGCAGGAGAGAACATAACAAATGCACAGAGCTGATACCAGACACAAGGTAATAACCACTGTGAATCTAGAAAAATACACAAGAAATTCCGACATAAAGCGCAGCAGAAAAAATAAGGAGGAGCCTTAACCGGGAATTTTCCTTTCTTTGTTGGTTTGGTATCTTGGGCATATTTTTTATGACTGCAAATTAAAAATATTTTCACAAGTATGCTTAGATTTGCCTGGGAGAAAGAGCTGCAGGAATGTGGTGGTAGCATTACAGCAGTTGGTACTTCTCTACTTATCCCCGCCAAAAGAGTGCCCACTTCAAATGCCCTGAAGGATGTTTCCTGTCAGGCAAGATACAACCGAGAGCCAAGTTGTGCCAATTCCATGACCCATGCCACAAGAAGGGGCTCCAAACTCACTCTGTCCTGGCCATTTCTAATCTGGATTATTGGATCTCATTTCTTACAGCTCCCCACACCGTTTCTGTTTGAGAGAGGACCGCTACTGTCTCACATACTGAGAAAAATAACACAGTTTTACTAGCATGTGAAATAACCTCCATGGGCAACTTGTGAAGTGTTTGGAGTTCCTTCTGAACAAAAGACAAATACAAGAGTTAACAACATTGTGTAAAAAAACCAAACAAACAACAAAACAAAACAAAACAAAACCCACACCATAACCCAACACTGTACCTGAGTAAGCGCTGCTGCCTTTAAAAGGTGCTGTGCTCAGAAAAATGGGGTTTTAGAATAGGAAGGTACCTGTAGAACTATTATGTATTCGTGAACACGTGTTTTTGTCTCTTGATTAAAGATTTCTTCTTGACTATTAGAGATCAGGGCTCTGTTTGCACTAGCTTCCTGCATGTGGGGGTTTAATTAAGTCTTGGAATAATGAGTTCCCATTAATCACACTTTTAGGAAAAGTTTAATTATAGAATATCAAAGTGCACATCTCTCCATCTTGGCCCCTCATAACTCTCCAAGATATCATGTGCCAGGGAGCATCCAAGCACAGGTAAATGGTCACAGGGAGGCTGGCTCCCACCCTCTCCATCTTCAGAGATTTAGAGGGATATGAACTCTTTCTAAAGGGCTATTAAAGCCAGGAAAACTCCAAAGGTTTTTATATGCATTTAAACAAAAAAACAAACAAACAAAAAAAAAGTCAAATAACCTTGAACTTTCATTTTAAATTACTACAATTTTTCACCTACAGTATGTTCTTAATCAAACTGAGAGAGAAGAATGAAAATAGATTGTCCTGTCTTTCCCTCCATGAACAGAGTTTGATTTGTTTGTCAGGAGTTTTTCCTGAAAGGAAGATTCTAAATGAAAAAAATATTTCAGACTCATATTCACGGGGGGGGGAAAAAAAAAATCCCTTCTCATTTCCATTAACAATTTCATTCAAGGTTTTAAAAACCTGAACAGAGATCATCATCATTTTTGCTGTTGTTAACTTCACTGCAAAAAGAAATACAACTTTAAAGTAAAGAAAAGGTAGGCAGAGACAAGGGCTGGCTCTTCTTCCCACTTGCTGAGTATGCTTGTTAATTCTGTTAATTCAATGTCAAACTCACTCTGCAATTATCCCCGATCTTCACTCTCTTCCTACTGTACTGTCCTCTTCTGTTACACGACTAAATTTTGTTTCCCCCGTCACAGAGAGCAGTGAAGCCTCACCCTCGTGAAATATTTTTAAATGGCCTAAATGGGCTCTTACAAATGCACTGACAGCCCTACAATGAGAGTGTTTTGTGACAGCTTTTTTTTTTTCACATCCCCTGGAACAGCTGCTGAAACAGCTGGGAACAGAGAGAGCTCCAGCCTGTGAGTAGTCGCTCACTCAAAGACCACCACCAAGCACTCATCAGAAAAGGGATTGACACCCACTGCGCTAAATATTGTGTCATCTCCGGGAAGATGAACCAGCTGAACCAAACGTTTCCTCCACCACCCCTAATAGCTATGTCTCTCCATCCCCCTTCTGTCCATCTCTTTGGAGCTTCCACTGCAGCTTCACTCAGGCACGGCTTCTTTGAGTAAGATTTGAACCTAACTCCTTAGTGCAGTGACTGCAGTCAGGTTTGGATTTCAGGGGTTTGTTTGATATTTGTTTCAGGAGGGAGGTAAAAATAAAAAGATTCATGGAAACATTACTCCTAAAACACCTGGCTTCACATGGAATTTTTCCAAACATAATGGTCTAATCCAGCCAGAAAACAGGGACAAGAATGAAACTTTTCTGTTCCCACTTACGTGACTGGCAGGACCAAAAAGAAGAGACAAGGCACTGAAGACTGAACTGACATTGCATTAGCTTGCAAGTGCAGTATCCCCAACTACTCGCTATCAAGAAACAGCTTGCCAGCTGACCATCCTACAGAATTCTTCTCTCAGAACCCCCGGCTGAATCTGCAGCCCGGTTTAGCAGCCCATCGCACCAGGGCTCAACCGGTGCAAGCCCCAGACTAGCTAACGCCTTGCGACAACCGCAGCTCACAAGCTTCCTCTCGTCACCTCAACGTCTGGGCTGCCATGTACCCAGTGAAGGAGCTGCAGAAATCGCACGTGACCCAGCAGCTTTATCTGCATCTCTGAGGTCAGAATCACTGCAAAGTCTGTGGGATTAGCCATGTTTCAGTTTACAGGGAAGGAATAAGCAAAAGAAAACTAAGAGCCTTTACTTCTCCTTAACCAGCAGCAAGATTTTGTTCCCTTCTCTGTTGTCCTCCTTTAACATGTAGTAGCTGGTTTCTAATAAACAATTAGGAATGTTAGAATTCCAAGTAAAGTTATTTTTCAAGCAAAAAATAAAGAATGCTTCACCTGCTTCACTGGCTCTTGTTCCTACAACTACAGGATTTCTGCGTCCCCAGCACGTGATGTCTGCTTTCCACTTAGCTCCCACAACACTGCTCAATGCACATTAACCTTCACACCTAACTTGTGCAGAATGATCTATGAATAATACCATACAAAGTCTATGGAAAGTTGTCTTGATTTCTACCCCCTGTTGTCACTGCTGCAATTTCTGAATCACGATGCTCAGCCAAGTCAGGTACCTTCGGCTACATAGTGCAGCTTGTGGCATTGTATTTATCCACAAAATAAACCTGTCAGAAAAACGTTTAGTGTCTTCACGTTTAATGCAGACAATGAGACACGTCATGTATAGAAGCCGTAAGTATGTGGCATTCACTTTTTGAACTCGTCAGTCCTTCTCCTGTTCAGAGCCTCCTCTTGCTCTGTGCTATCAAGGGTTGGGGGGAAATAACATGGGGAACCGTCCCCATGTCTCATAGAGACATTAATTAGTTCTCTTCAGCCCTTGGAAACGACTGTATCGTGTTGAGAGCTAACACAATACACTTAACACCCTCATGTGCTCACAGAAACAGCTATGGTGGGGGAATGATAAATATGTTATTGCAAAATTATTACAAATTTGTCTTTTTAACACAGTTTGAAATGGTCTTAAAGATCTGGGAGTTGGTTGGTTGAGAGCCAAAGTGCTGCACATTGCACAGAAAATGTAGAACTGGACTATGGCAACAATTATCCCTCTATAATCCCATCTGAGTTTTACAACCCTTTAAATTTCTCTGGATCTTACCCCAAAAACTCCTCCCTTCCTATCTCCTGCTACTTCATACCAAACCATACACGACAGCACCAGTTCCTCCATCAGTCACACTCTTCTCACTCACATTCAGCTCTACCAGTTAAGACCTTTCAGATCCCCGCTTGTAACCATCTCACTTCACTAACCAAGAGGTTCTAATCAGTTTTTCAGAAATTTTTTACTTCCCCATGGAGGCAGCTCCTCATTTTCCACAGTTCAGAAGCTCAATCCACCTCTCACACCATATTTCTCCCACTCCCCACATCACGAAGCCCACCACCCTCTCATCCAGGACTTCCAACCATCATGGACACCTTTTACCTTGAAGAAGACTTGACAAGCAGCAGCAGAGACAAACAAGAAGGCTGGTGATCGCTTACACTATGAGAAGGAGATATCTCACCCTAACTCCCATCGGTCATTTACATAAAGATTTGAAATGAGTCTCAGATTGCTTCTTTCTCTTACCAAACAAATGATAAGGTATCTTCAAGTAATATCTTGACTTCCCAGTGTACCTGCTCCCATACAGAAATGCCTACAAGTGGTTTACTAATCCACTTCAGCTCGAAGCCGCTATTCCCACCTCCAATGTCAATGTCATCATTAATAATAGAGCTGAAGGTGTCACCAGGTGCCTAAGTAATGAAAGCATAGCATACCCTACCTTGGTCTGCCACAGCTTCAATATTCACTTTGAGCTCATTTGCCATGAAGCCAATAACTGAGAAGATGACAAAGCCTGCAAATATACTTGTGGCACTGTTGGTACATGTGACTATCAATGTGTCCCTGAAAAGAAAACACAAGAAGCCACGTCACCTTGTTGTAACACATGTAAGAAAGAAGGGGTTTGTACACAGTTAAGGAGTCTGTCTCACGAGCACACGGATCCTGTGGTAACGCTGATGAAGGTACACTTTTACACGTATCAGGTACATTCGATGCTGATCAGAGGTGACAAAAGTCTTCACAACACCACCAGGAATCAGCTGTGCAAGTTTCCATCACCCACGTGCTATATAGAAAGCCACAGGCCAAGCAGGAGGATGAGCATTTCTGCTCTTGGCATCTCTGAAGAAGGTAGCAATGACGACACGATCCATAATGTGGTGTTTTACTCTTTGCCTGATGAGGATATCTGCTCACTATATTACCTATGGACTAACCACCACTGTCCAGGTAAGACAATTTTTGTCCTGTATCTTTCTTATATTTATACGCAAACTTTCAGAGTTAAGCTTTCTGTACCTTGCAGCACTCACTCAAATGCCTGTCCATCTGTAGAGGATTCCCTGGCACAATTTTCTGTTGCTGTTGTTGTTAAGAGAATCTCAAGAAATCCAGACCTGAATGTCATACTATACTGCGTAAGTACATGTGACTTGACAGGAAACCAGCCCTCATGATCCCCATCCATCATTATCAGAGTCTTGGTAGGATTTTTATTTTTTCTTCACAATATATGTGTCTAGAAAACTTCCCCTTAAACTCCTATAGTTTAGGAACAAATAAGTCACTTTGAAATGTGGGTTCGTGTTTGTTGTTTTTTTTAAAGTTGGCTAAAATTGCTTATTCCTACTGCTATTCATTTGTCAGGAACAGAACAAAATATAACCTGAAAAGCTGTCAGGAACCTCACTGAGCTGGCAAACTTCTGGAATCTCTAACAGAACATCTCTTAACAGGAATGATTAGGCTAATTCTTCAGGTCTACAGAAAAAAAAAAAAAAAAAAAAAAAAAAAAAAAACAAAAAA
>VXBL01004433.1:292043-338222 GCA_013400195.1 Aramus guarauna
TTTTTTTAATATATACAGGCAATAGAGAAGCTGCCCTGTAGGCAGCCGGAGATGTTAAAAACAAGTGAAATAGTGCTGGTGAGCATTTCTGAGCTGGCTGCTACCCTTCAAAACCCGACAGCAAGACAGCGAAATGCAAAACCAGGCACACCACCACAGCGCAATTAATGCCAATAACAGCTACCTTTCCCTATTCTTTTTCTTATAGTTTCGACTCGCACACCTCTAAAGATTTTTTTTAAGCATTCCTGTATTCATTAAACAGATTATTGACAGCACTCTCACACTCCCCCTGCCTTTCCCTCCAGTTTATAACGTAAAAATGCATCTTCTTTTCATACCTTAACCAATCCGCAGACAAACCCTACCTTTTCCATCCGTTTAACGTTAGCTTTACAAATACACCTTCTTTCTAGAAGACGGTTTCACAAAACGACCCATCACGGTTGCAAGTTTTCTCTTCGTCTTAATCCCATCTCCCAGCGTCAGAGATAAGCTCTGCAAGGGCTCGGGCACTATCCGAGTGCGCTTCGGGGTACCACCGTTTTCCCCGGCAGCAGCCCTACCCCCGGTCCGCGGGGGGCTTCTCGCGTGGGGTCCGCGGACAGGTTCCCCGGCGGCACCGCTTCCCTCCCTCCAGCCCTTTTCAAAATCAAAGACAAAAAAAAAANTTTAAGAAGGCAGCGTAAAGCTGGGAAAGAAAAAAAAAAAAAAAAAAAAAGCACTTACCATGTCTTAAATAGCCACAGATTGACTCGGGAGGGTAAAAACAGCAGTACAGGCAATTGACAGACTGGATTTTGCCCAGTCCAGAGCAAAGCTTTCTATACTTCCTTGGGAAAGACTGGGTTTGCGTCAGTGCATAGCAAGGTGCCCTTCGTTTGACATTTTCTTGATAATAAGGGTTTGATAAATCATTACCCGTGGTTTCAGATTTTTAAAGGGACAAGAAGAAGCCAGAGCGCCGGCTAGCTGTCATTCAGGCGGCAGTGGGATTGCGTGTTCCGTGTGACTCATGTGGGGGCTGACTACTAAACCAAATCCAGCCAGAGCTGGAAGAACTTTCTTGCTGGTAATGAGAGGGAACACGAGGGAAAAACGTACTACTGCACCTAAAGCAAGAGAAAATTGGGGAGAAACCTTCCATTTCTACCCCTCCGCCTGTTACTGTAGGGTGTGATTCCTTTTTTTTATTTTTTCCCTGCAGTCCACAGCTGGATCAGACGTTATAATAGCACTTATTTATGACATATTTTTTATATATCTCCACATACTTCTACACACAGAGAAGTTCACTGCGTATAAAGTACACAAACACATTTTCATTGTCTTCCCTATTCTCGTTGCACCAGGCAACACTATATCGTTTATTTTTACTGTGCCTCGTGGGGGGAAACCCCCCACCCTAAGTAAGTAAAACAAAACGATACACACAATAAAACAATTTTCTCTTTCATCAAAACCATCTTAACAGTTAAGTGGGAGCAAAGACGACGGCAACCGCAGTCAAGTTGTTGGTATTCTTCCTCCGCTCATCAAAGCATTTATGTTTGAGAATTGGGGGGAAATTACTCATCATTGAAAGTCAGATGGTAACCCAGAATCGGTTTTGTAACGAAGTAATTCACCCATAATCACCTCTCGTAAGCGTTATTTGCTATTAGAGGGGCTTTCTCAAAGATTTGTTGCGCACAAGGTAACTTTCTTCACGCTGACAAAAATAAAAAGCGCACTGGCAAATCGGGATGCTCCCTAAGCAACCTTCCCAGTTGTTCCAGCGTCAGAGATGCGGTTCTTCCGCATACACTCTGCTAGCGTCAGCTTCTCCGGAGAGTATTTTATATTTTTAGCGTAAGCAATGCGTGCTCCTACTCGGGGGAGGGGAGGAGAGGAGGGGGCTAAACTCCCCAGCACCACACGCCTTTCTCGTACGCCCTTGATTTTACAGGTTACTAACGTTTGTTTCAGCGGACAGAGCAAATTAAAAAAAAAATAAATAAAAAAAAAAAAATAAAATCGCAGTAGCCCGGACAACTCCGCAAAGCCTCTGGCTGCCCGGGGACCGAAGAGCTTTGTTCCACTGCAGGCAGCTGCCCGCAGCGCCAGGCTGCGGCTCGGCGTGCAGGAGGAGCTGCGGAGGCTGCCCAGCTCCCCTGGAATTCAGCCCAACTCCTTTACGTTACACCTGGGCACTGCGGATGTCAGCACAGCTTCACCCGCAAGAAGTACTAAGAGCACCGCGAAAGCCAAGGAGATTGGGGGTAGCAAAGCAGAACACTGAAAAATCGTTTTTTAGCAGAGAAGACCACCCCGTCTCCTAACTAAAAAACGCCTCCGCCTTACAGCAGAGCTTCAGAGCATGTTTACAACACAGCTGCCGTCAAGTTACTATGCTGTTACTTCTAACATATTCAAGCATGGGGGCCTACCTATACTATAGGTATGTAATTGTAATACGCACATATAGGTATTTTTACACATACACGCTGTGGGTGTAGACTGTTGTATGTTCCTCTCTTCAAATACGCTTTTCTGCCTTTGTTCTACCATATATAGTCTCCTCGGTGTATTCAGAAATCGAGGGGCACACACAGAAGGTAGTTTTATTGGGGAGGGGATGAAAATCGGTGGTATTTTGCAGTGTTTCCTTCTCAAAGCCCCCTCCAGCCGCAGAACGATCTGTGCCGAGCCAGGGAAGGGAGCAGGTCGTTAGCTCAGTTACGCTGCCCTTCAGGTTACATTAATGCCTCTAAAGGCACGAACCAAATTAAAAGCGACAAGGCGGGAGTCCAAGAAGTATTTTGGTCACGAAGACCCCCCCAAACCTCTTCTAGAATCACAGGCTTCATTTACTTTGTTTTTTTCAGAACATTGACAAAACTCATTCTTCACGTTCTTTCCCAAGCGATATTTTTTGCTTTCTCCATCAGCACTGAAACGTGAAATCGAAGTTTCACCCCTGGAAAAAAAATGAATCGATCTCCTTTACTTTCAGCAAAGGCAAAAGCACCTCTCTTTCCCCTGCACCCCGAGGAAAGACGCTCTCGGTGGGGCACGGCGGGAGGTTCCCGCTGTGATGCGGAGCCAAGGACCCGTGCTTGGACAGGAGGGAACCCCCCAGAGAAACACGGCTCGGATTCAAACATTTTCCCTTTTTCTAAGACCCCCGTCGGCGGCCACCGAGACCGCAAAGCCGAGCGGGGCAGAGCCGTGCTGGTCCTGCCCGGCCCTTCTCTCACACGGCTTCAGACGGAGACACCCGTCCTTGGGCCAAACTCCGAGTTGGGAGTTACACTTCAAAAACAAAACAAATCCCCTCCAGTGTGGGGTTTGAACGCCCCAGTTAACTGCCAGTGAGTTAATTAAAGCGACTTTTCTGAGGTCCCTCTTGGTTGCTCATCGTCCCTTCCCAACCCCTATCCAGAGGCGAGCCGCCCCTTCACAGCCCCGACCACGCACCTAAGGGGTTAAGGAAAAGGACCTGGCTGCAGCTCACACCAAACACACACCACCCTCTCCCTCCTCGGGGGACGGACGGGTCATCCACCCCCCATTTAAGCCTGGAAGGGTCCCTGCCCGCTTCCCAAAGCCGTGGCCACCGGCACAGCCCCCCGGGGCCGCCCACACCGCCTCTGGGAGGGAGGGCGGCTGCTCCGGCTGGTGGTCTTTCCGAAAAAAGGGAGGACAGATCCCCCTCCCCCGAAACAGCCCCCTCGGGGCTCACCTGCTTGACGTGATCCCCCCAAGGAGACAGGGGTGCCCACAATCCGGCGCCCTCCGCAGCCTGCGGAGCGGCCGAACAAGCGCCTCCGTATTAATTACTTTGTCAAAGATGAAAAATAGCAATTGATTTTTTTTTTTCCCCACCCTTGCTCGCCATCGCTCCTCTTCTCCGGCCCCTCTCTTTACAGATAAGCAAATGCGCAAACGAAGGTGTGCGGGGGAACTGGCACCCCCGGGAAGGTGGAGGGGGGTCGGGCTGTGCCGGGACCCCCCGGGCACACAGCCCCCGGAGCCGCTGGCTCAGAGGGTGCCCCCTCGTTCCCCCCTCCCTCAGAACGCCCTTTCCTGCCTTCACGCCACATTCGTGTCGTGCCTCAACGGAAAAAAAAAACAAACCCAAAACCCACAAGTCACGACATGAGCAGGCCATGACTTCTCTCCCCAAACACGCCGACAGACACCCACGCAGTTCCCATCCCTGCGTAAAATCTCCTGTCCTGACTACTTTATGACTAGGATAATCATTGCAGCTATTCATCTTAAATCCGTCTCCTCCTTTCCTTCCCACTGGAAAAGTTTGCCTAAAATTGACGGAGGCAGTGGCAGCAAGAAACTGCACCCTCTTCCCCCCTGTTCTCTCCCCGGACTTTCAGCCGCAGCCTCTGCAACTCCGCAAGTGCCACAGTCTGAAATCACAGCTTGTCCCGGGGTCCTCAGAAGAGGAAATCAGCTTGTGTCAGCCAATTCTCACTGCACATTAATCCATGCAACTAGCGGGAGCTTTCCTTCTTCCCTCCTCTCCTTGGTCTCACTTTTTTTTTTTTTTGGCACCGAGCTTTCCGGCAAATCCAGAGAAAGCCGCTTTGGTGGGAGTTCTCTACAGAAGACGGCCATTTAAAGTCTTTTCTCCCTTAAAGCTAAAAGGCAAATACAATGGTAAGCATGAGGAAGGGTGTGAAGACCTCAGGGAATGCCCTTAAATGCCCAGTTAAGATTGCGATTGAATATCCTTTTTGTTAAAGGTAATTAGATTAGAGATGTTAAACGTTAGCTGTGAAATGTACTGATTCAATCTGTGCCGCGCACGTTGTGGATTTGACTTGCACTCGAATGTGGTTTTTCACCTCATCGTTAGACTTAAGGATAGGTGACACTGAATTCAGCAAGTCCCCAGCAAGTGCGAAGAGCTCTTGCTGCAGCTCAGGACAGTCCCATTTGCAGCCCGAGAGATGGGCAGGTCCCTTCCCCATCGCCTCTCTGGGGATGCAGAGCTGCAAAGCCAACCTCCAGCCTGTCCCTGGTGAATAAACCTGCCCTCACTCAGGGCTTTGAAGCCTTGCAAAGAAACTGCAGCTTTGGGTAACATGGAAATGTTAATATATATGTAAGAAAAAAAAATATTATGGCTATTCTTATAATGGTTTTAAACCATTGCAACGATCTAGCTATAGTAATACATAATGCAAAGCCAAGAACAGTATTGTATTCACTCAGCTCAGTTAGAAAGCAAAACCAGCAAAAGCAGGTATCAATAATCCAGATCTTGCAAAGTGACATTTCACCTTCAATTTCTTGCATTTCCCTTTTCATACTATCTATATACATGAATTTTTATAGCCCTCATCCACCTGAACAGTTATCCCTTCAGAAAACATGGACCCTTTCTTAAGACAAAGATTCACCTTATCAGGCTGCAGTATTTTGCCTCTCTCGGTTAATTATGTCCAAATAATGAAGAGACTGTAAAATCTTTCAAGTGATAATTACCTGTTTTCTCCTGTGAAATGCCTCAGGCTCATCCTGCTATTTATTTGCTCTACTGTACACTTTCTGATGAGCTTGCTTCCAATTGCCTTAACCCATGTAGCTCACTGGATGGCCCTCGGATTTTCAGATAATTGTCAAAGTCTGGTATCCTCACTGTGAAAAAGGAGGCAGTTCCCTGAAATATTTAACTCCTTCAGTGGAGACCACTGTAAATAACAAAAATTAAAAGAAAGGGGGATCAGGTGGGGGGAAAACAGAAGCATCTGGAGGAAATTTCTGCACCACTAGCCAGGCATTTAAGCTTGTAACAGCTATTTAACCCATACATACATGTTTCTTCATTTGTCCAGACATTTGTCTTATCCACAGGGCATAATAAACATAGGTTTAAACCCCCACTTTGCAATAGGACAGGGCTTTAAAAAAACCCAAAACCCCACATATTTAATGAAAAATTATAAGTAGGTGCTGTTTAGAGCTCTAAATATATTTCCGTACTTTCCCCATGTGCAATCAAGTCAAGGATATTTTTTCTGGTGCCACAATAAGCTCCAGACTTAGCCCAGCCCAGTCACTGAACTCAACACTTCTCCCTATTCATGCAAAAACATACCTGTCCTTACATCGCAAACAAGATAAAAATACATCTTTTTGAACTAGTTGTGCTCAAAACTGGATTAAGAGCAGTAGTTTCTCCTAACTGTATAAATACATAAGTAGGGTTAGCACAGGGAACAGACAAATAAGCCTCCTTAAATCCACGCTGGCTCTGTGCAGGGAGAGCTGCAGAACCAACGCACAGAGGAGTGCTTTGCAGAGCAATCCAAGTGCTTCTGGACGTCATCAACCAGGTCACTTTATCTCAGTCTTGGCACAGCTTTGAGGGTTGATGGACAGTGGCTGTGGCAACCGTGGGACAGAGAGGCTGGATCCTGGCTGTGAGAAGAACATGGCAGCAGACCCGATATCAGACACAGCAGGTCAGGGAGACAGTGACAAGGAACTGCACGTGGAGCAACATTGAACCCCAGCATGTTCACCTGCAGAAAGGTGCCTAAACCACCTGCGAGGTGGTTTTGCTTGACCAATGGGGAAGTTTTGGAGCGCACAGCCTCATTGTTCAGCCATGAAGCATCAGCTCAGCTAAATTTCAATATTATTAAACATTAACGCTCTAAACAATGCTATCTGAAAAGAATAATTCTCCAAACTGTGGTATCTTGATCGCTTGTTACCATGTGAACATACCACACTTAGGTTTGAACTACGGATCAAATTTGGAAAGACAACATCACAACTCTCACAAAATGAAAGTTGATTTTCTAGACAGATGCCCTGGGAGGGCACTGTAGGCATCACACAGAAAACGCACCAGGTTCTAGCAGATAACCAGTCCAATTTAACACCTTTCACTCACTGCCTTATTCACTTTTGACTGTTGAGTCAAAACCAGTAAGAATGAAAAATCGTGGCACGCACCTCTGTGAGGCTATGGGAGCTTTACCAAGAGTCAACAATATTGACCACATGGTCCCGTTTAAGAAAAATGCATAATAAACATACTAATGTAACAAGGCAAGTCATGATAGTAATTTGGATTTCTGATCGGGGGGAAGAAAAAAAAAAAAATCTACAAAGCCTTAAACTTTTTCTGAGGTCTCTCACAGGAAGTTCTTGGTTTGTTTAAACCAGAGTGCTCCGCATTAATTTCTTTTCCCTCCTTCACTGTGCGAGGGGAAATCCCCCAGTACATAGTGAATTGGGTATGGCGATTGCTGTACAGAGATAACAAAACTGTGATCCGTCAGCATGACAAAATCCCACACTTCATCTTGCAGAGTGCCAGATGAAGAAACCCATCAGCTCAGGGTTGCTAAGTCAACCCAGTGTTGGGATGTAAGTCTAAATCAGTGAGTGGCTTGTAGGACATTCACAGGAGCAGTGAACTTTTCAGGTCATAGGTTAAATCTAACTTTATTTTGACTGAAAAATAAACACAAGGGGCAAATTTTCAGCTAAAGCTTCTCTCACTGGAGAGAAAACATCCCCCCCCATTTGGAGGACGTTAGTATTGACTCCCTTTCCTGAACTAAACTGGTCCCACTGTACTGTGGTCCCACAGCTCTGTGGGAATATACTGGTGGAAACGCTTCACCTAATCACACCCTCCCTAGCAGACTCCCAGTATAAGTCCAGACAGAGTCCCTGTTCTGGGGTCTAAGCCTCAGGTACGAGAGAGCTGGGAATGGCAACACCACAGCAGCTGGGAACTACCCCGTGGTTGAGGAACAGAAGATAGGGATATATTACATAGCCACTTTTCAGCTCCATTACACCGTCAGATGGCTCAAAGGGGCTGGCATCACAGCAGAGAATCTGGCTTACAGCTTGTGCACATGCGGCTGTTATTCAAAGCCTTCTCAGCTGTTAGTCAAAGCTACATAATCCCGTAATGTCTGCACTTCACTAAGCGCAGACCTATGCTCTGTAATCCCACGGTGCTTTTTCTAGTCATGCTGAACGAGGCTTGAATTGTAGCATACCTTCAACTTTAATTCTGAAGAGGCAACTCCAACAATATTTGCAATAAAAAAAAAATTACAAGTACTACTTATTCCCCAAGACAATCTGTGCATTCCATTTAGGGTATTGGATTTTAGAAAAAGGCATTGAATTGCTTAAAAAACATTAGAAAAAGCAAGTAATCTACCAGTTTACATATTGAAAGCAGGTTTAAGCATTCCCTTGAGCATAAATCTCCAAGGCATTAGGATGACATTGCTCTCCTAAGGTATGAGATTCATTGTTTTAATGACAACTTTGTTAATTCCCATGGTTCGTCTCCTGAAATTCTGGGTAGCTTCAACACTGAGCTCCAAATATACTTAATGCCTTGGTCATATGCGAAATTCAAGGTGATCCACTACCTAAGATGATGGAAAACTGAAGCCAGACTTCAGTGTCAAGACCATTTTCTTATTAAGCTTTCCAGCTCACTCCTACATTTGTCAGTGAGATGGTAGGAGATGCGAAAAAAGACCACCAGAGGTATTTCAATAGCCAGTTTCTTCTGAATCCCTTAATAATTTAATCTTTCTTTACTCTTTCCTAATAAAACTACATTTATCTGGGACACTCAGAGGATGTTTTCTCATCATGTTGTAAAGAACTTAACAAAAAAAATAGCTAAATAGCATCATTTCTCTTCTGCAGCTAAGGAAGCAGACAAACAGGCCCAGCACAGACAGGCAGGGGATGGAACTGGAGAAGGGAGGAACCTACCTAGGATGACGTGAGACTGGAGTTCAGCTCCACCATAAGCCTCAGCGAGTGACCTCAGGCACATCACTTCAACTGACAGTTTGAATGAACATGGTCAGTAACCTCTGTTCTCTCTCCTTCTGTTCAGCAATATATTCTTCTCAGACCAGGTCTGACTCCAAGGACTTCAACCAGGTTCATATGCCCTTGTGTGACCTCTCAGTAGAGAGGCCAATAGTCTGGGATAAAAGCATTTACCTAAGTAACTTTAAAAAAGTGTTAGCCATCTTAATTTTAGGCAAATGCATGAGTATGAAGTATTGTTATGTTGGCAGTCTGGAGGGGGTTTCACAGGTTTAAGGAATTAAACCCTCCTCTCTCCTCTGAAAAACTCTGTCAAGCCTTTACTGAAAGAAAAATTGGTCCAAAAACCTGTCAATCAGCCTTTATTACATATTTTCATAGTCTCTACAAATATGGCACTGCAATATAACTATGCTTTGAGGCCACTGTGCCATTGGTAACCCATACTATGCTTTCCAAATGACATCATACTGCTAGAAAACCTTCCTCAAAACTTTAGTATTTTAGCACTTTGGCATTAAATATCTTCTTTCCAATCCAGCAATTCATTTATTTCTTGTCCTTTGCACAGAACATCAGCTGACGTGGATTTGTTGGCATTGTCCCTTCACCATAGCATCCCACACTGACACCAGAGATTAACTCTATGTCCAAAAATAGCTGGATATTTTAGGAAGCAATATGAATCAACAAAATGAGAGTACTCAGAGTTGTAGGGGAAGAAAAAAAAATAATCTATTCCAGCAGCCAATTCAGCACTTAATTATACGCTTTAACTTGGTCAGCCCTGAGCTGGTCAGGCAGTTGGACTAGATGATCATTGTAGGTCCCTTCCAACTGAAATGGTCTAGTCTATTCTATAGAGACCCCAAGAACAGGTAATGAATCATCTTGAGTTCAAAGCACAAGACAAAAAGGGCCTCACCTTTGTCCAAGGTAATTGCCGCCCAACTTGAGTGATCACATACAATTACAAAGAAGTCAGCAATATTCTATAGCTGAAAGACAGAATTCATCCTAGAAAGGGATTTGAAGCAATCTAAAAGCAGTTTCAAAATCATGCTTGGTGGAACAGCAAAAGGGACTATAAATTAGCGGAGAAATTGTGATATTGGAAATTACATGTGAAGAGTAAAGTTTGCCATCTGCTCGTGCTTGTGGTCTTTAATTGTCAAGTTAGTCAAGTGACATTAGTGCGAGAGGAATAGATTGGAAAGAGGAAGATTTAGCACCACAGTAACCAGTGCTGCCATATGCTGGGGCCTCAGGTCTTTGACAGTGGAACCTAAGTCCGAGACAGAAGGGACCCAGAGAGATCCTAATGACAAGCCTACCTCCACCAGCTTTGGCAAAGCAGCTTTATTGTGCTTTTTTAATTATTTTTTATTCTTGTTTTCCTCATTATTTGGTATTTTGCTAGTAGAGTCCCATTCACCATGACAAGAATTACTCTCATTCAGTCTCTGAACAGCAGCTCAGGCCACCAGAGATACAGCCTGAATCCTTACCCCACTCTCACACATCTTTCCGCTCCCTGCCTATTTTGCAATCCATTTCTGAAATGCCTGGCCTACCAGCTCGAGCTTGGCTGGTGGATCATTGCCATGCACTTCTGACCAGCAAGGCAGCTAAAGGGGCACTATCCAACATACCTCATATTTTCCATGTCAGAGTACGGGTGAGACGGTGTGCTGCACCTACCTCTCACCAACAGTAAGACGGCAAACACGAATCAGCACAAGATAGAGAAGCTGCCCTGTCAATCTTCGCTTTCTTCTTCCCCACCATCCCCCTTCTCTCCTGTAGCTGTTTTTGCCTTGTTTTGTGATTTTTCATGCTGTGGTTTTGTTGCTTTGGGTTTTTTTTAATAGCACTGTTTTTTTTAAGTAGCATTAAATTCTAACAGCAGGAGCAATGGAAAATAACTCCAACCTCTCACTTGTCTTTATTGTTTTCTTCCCCAAAAGAAAGTGCTTACCATTTTTGAAACCTTGTGAACACCTAATAGAGAGGATTATATTTCCCTTTTCCCATTTGTTTTCTTAACATATCTTTTATTAAGGATCAAAAAGCCCCCCTTTTCAGTTAATCCTATACAACCTTAACTTTAAAAATATCAGACTTGCCTAACTATTTTATGCTGTACAGCAACACATCCATGCTAACCTCTCTCTTTTTCCGGATTTATTACGTTAGCACAACAGGGTCACATTTTCAAGGAAAGATCTCTTCTGAGAGGTCAATGCTCAGCGTCTCTTACCAACGTCTTTGGGCTCAGGCGTTCCCAGCTGACTACCCCCCTTTTCCTCAATGAACACGTCAGTAATGGGGGAATCTTTGACAACTTCGACATGTTGTCCTGCCACATGAGTCACCTTTTAAAAAAAGGTGAAAACGCAACTAATTGACACAAGAGACATCTATGAAAAACCGAGACACACCCAGAAAGCAAGATTTCTCTGTTCGGAACAGCCAAAAAAGCCCAAAGGCCCTCAAAGCCACTTATGGATTAATTATCTGCTGTTTATTTTTTCTCCAGACATTGTGTTATGAGGGAACAAGTTGCTGATGCATGCACTTGATACTTTCTTGTCTTGCTGTTAGGAGAAGACATCTAAGTCATCTTTTGGGGGCCCTTTAACCGTTTGAGGTCTCAGCTGCCTGGAGCTCAGGCATGTTGGGCCTCACCCAGGCCACGTACCACAAGCTTTTACACACCTGCTTCTTCATGGCTAGCCTCAGAACAACCCCTCTTCACAACAGGTAGTCGGTTTTCACAAAACATTAAGTTACAATAGCCAAGAAGGGCATCAGAGAAAAGAAAACCATGACCCAGCAAGCAGGCCATTTTCTTGACTAACTTAACATCAGACTTCAATAAATCACGTTTAACACCTTGTCCTTTCTTGACCGTGCCCTTACCAGCCACCATATAGTGCAGCCCAAGCTGGAAAAGCAGATCTGCCTCTCTCAGCCACACCAAGGGAACGCTAAAAACTCTGATATGGAAAGCAGGAGAACCTTAACAAATCCAGCACACACGCTGCGAGAGAAGAGATCAACAAACAAACCCCCAAGGCTGTGAAAACCGGGAGCAGAAACAGCCACAGTGCAGGTCTGACAGGCCCTAGAGATGATCAGCCCCTTTGACTCAGCAGCCTCCCTCCCTCGGCAACCCACCACGGCCTCCCTCAGACTCTCTGGAGTCAGGCAAAGCCCATCATCACGCTCTACCCATCGCAGGCACGGAAGGCAGGTGGTTCCTTTCCTCTTTGGAAGAGGTTTGTAGGGTTTTAAAAGTCCTGTTGAAAGTTTCATCTCCCTTTACTGTTCCTTACCTTGGGATAAATAGGCTCAGTCTATTCATTGCTTCCTTAGCAGTCAGCTTTTCTAGGTCTCTGCTCACATTTGTTTATCCATGCTCGCTCCAATTGTTCCATCTCTTCCTGAAATACCACGACCCAAGACACTTACGCATCTCTAGCTACAAACATAAAATTAAATACAACTTCTAAAACATTTAAAGATTTTTCAAGTGTGGTTAGAATTTAAACAGCGCTCAGTGCTTTTCAGCTGTTAGATTCCTATCTTCCTTAGAAATTTTAAAAATCCATCTTACTTCAAAACAAAGCTTTACAATGAAACAATTTAAATCATGTAAACAAGCTACCCTTCTAATTTAATTCTTTTAGATATTCGCCTTTTTAAAATATGTGTAATAACACGAGTCAGAAAACTAAGGTGCTATTTTCAGTTTGAACTTAGCAGATTTATAAGCAGATCAGTTACTGAGTTTTGGAGCAACGGTAGCCACATGCATTGGAGCTACCAGTTAGTGCATTATTTAAACATACTAAAAGATAACTCAAATCTCACACATTTGAAGCATAATTCGCATATTTTATCAATATGGTTGCCCTTGTTATTGCACTCTTCATTTTACTATAGGTCTATCTTATGAGATTTACTTTTTCTAAGAGATTTTATTCTAAAGGTAGAGGAATCTTGCTTGGTGCCACGTGTGTGACTGGCAGCATTGGCTTAGCATGCAATACGGTGATTGATTTCATCTTTCATGTACCTCTGCGTATGTGCTTTCCACTTCAGATGCTGTAAAAGCAAAAGAATTGTATTGTGAAAGACAACCATAAATATTCATAAACAGAATTTTTGTACATAATACTTTTCAAAGTAGTTTTGATATTTCAATCAAAGATTGAAATTAGGAGATACTCGTAACATGTGAATAAGTGTCTCAACTAAAAAGCATAATTTAATACAATTTTGTTCCATGACAAGATATGATGAAGGGGTAATGATTACTCTCAGTCCCCCTTGCACACTTTCTAAGGAAACAAGATATCACATCAAATTCTGCTTTGTTGGAGACTGCACATTAAGAACTTTGCTGAAACTTAACATCAAACATCACCAGATATCCTTACTGCAGAAGTATAGCCTTTTAGATTACAGATATAGTGGTTCATTGAGTGACACTACGAAGCATTTTTTTCCCTTCTCCTTTTTCTCTGCTCCTTTGAGACTAACCCCTCAGTTTTCTTCAAGTTGATCCAAAAATCTGAGGGAAACCTGTAATTCACATACCTGCATCTCCTGCATTGTGACAGTAACACCTCTCTTGCAATCATAAACACATCCCTCTTTAATTGTAACTGGGCAAGCAGATAGAAAAGACATACTTAGTAAGATGATATGCTTGGAAGAGACCTTGATAGTGAAAATAATTGCTTTTCAGTTCTGCCACCTCATCATCAGCATGGGATTTGACCAGGTGAGGGGCTGAGGTGGGCTGACTCACTCGCGCTGTCACCATTCCTGTCCCCAACGAGGAAACATCCATGGGGCCATTCAAACTAGGTTCTTGCGTGGTACGGCGAGCTATATGGTCAAACACCGGAGACGGTTTAAGCCTGCACAGATGCATGCAATATATCGACCTGGACAAACCAATTACTTCAGTGTCAGCATTCCCATCTCTCCTATGTCAGAGGAAATTTTTCAGAGCAGCAGTCATTACTTTATAGGAATCGTTACAAAACAGACGACACAAAGACATCTTTGATCTAGAGGATGGCTCCTGCCTTTTTCTACTCAATTTGCTCATCTTTGAGCAACACATCATTACTCAACTTTGAGCAATGACATTTAGACAGACAAATGAAATTGATTTTGATGTCTGAAGACTTTAACCTGGAGAATTTCACAGAACTTGGCCAGGTGTTCCTTTCTCCAACTTCCTGCTGGGATTGACAATCATTAGTGGTTTCACTTCAGACATAAAGAAACCATATCTGCTTGGTCTGTAGCAGAGGGGCAAATTCCAGGTATCTCACAGCCCTGATCCTGAGGAAAAGCAAAGAACCCACAAAGAAGGTAAAGGAGCATACAAACACACACTTCAATGCAATTTTCATTGAGACAAATTCTATTTGGGAGCACGTGTCAGATACAGGGGAAAAAATCTACCCAACCAACCAAAAACCCACCACAAAATCAAACAAAACAGACTGGAAATGAATGTACAGTCCAAGGAGGAGTAGCAAAAACCTCTGCAAGACAGAACTGTTTCTTCTTCAGAGGCGATCTGGAAACTACCAGCCACTCATGCTAACAGCTAACAGAGTCAGCAATGTTCGAACAGGGCTGATCCAACATCTCTTAATTAATTTTTAAAATTTATTTATTTAGCCTAGCAAGATCATCAAGAACTGCTGTAAAGCTTAGATTTTAGTTACAACAGGCAACAGAACCCGACATAAGGCTTCCACTTGGACAGTCCCAGGCAAGAGAAAGAGGGATATGTACATGCTCAGTATTTACTGCTGGTGTGATTACCACTAAACATAATGAGCCTAGAAAGCTTGTATGTGGAGCCAGAATACTATTAATACTTATGGCAAGTTTTCATATCCCTTCCGAATCCCACACAACCAGAAGGAAGCAAGCTAGTGCAAACCACAGTCCAGAGGATGTACTACAACAAGATTAAGTGTCATCTGCACGATCTACAGCTGGCCCTTCATCAGCTCCACACGTAACCTCCTGTAAACATCCTCCAGGTGATAGCTCATACTCTCCCTTCTGTTTCCATGCTACTGAGCATGAAAAATGGCTTCGCAGTGTAAGCTGCAACAGGCTGGCAGGGAGCAAAGAGGAAAAAGAAATAAGACTTGCAGAGGCTTCTGTGAAGTACAGGAAAACATAATAGGATCTAGTGATGTTTTCTTAAACCACACAGAGCTCTAAGTTGAGAAAATTACTATACCAAGTTCCAGGCAGGTATTTTATTGCCTTTTATTAATTTTCCCTACCATCTACATTCTTGTTACCAGTGAGGCTTATGCATTCCTTTCCTTAACTCAGCTTCAGCTCTAGAGAAAAAGCAAATTACACTTGGCTAACTCCATCTAAGATTTTATTCTTTATGGAAGGCAGGGAAGAGCAGGTAGAGGTGAGGCACTCTGAAAAGAGACTGTGTATTTAAAATGTTTTATGTAAAAAAAGCACATGATAGATCCACTTAGTTCCCCACACCACTACCTTTTCAAACAGACCAGTGAAGCATTGCTTAACGTGTAGTAAATGTCAAACAAACAAATCACAGTTTGACTCTGGCCCACTTTCTCTCCTCCTCCAAATAAAGTTAATGTAGATGGAGAAAGTGACTTGAAAACATGCATTTGTTCTAGTCCAAAGGATCAGTACACTTCAGTTTTAAAAATATGGCTGGCAATCACAGAATTTGCTAAAAAACAGATTGACTAGCAAGGACCTACTAAACCCAAAGTTTACAGTACTGGTAATGTATTAGCTGGGTGTATTGACTAATGGGAATGGCTTCCATTTTGCTCGCAGTGCTATAACAAGATGTACAAACCCATGAAGTTACCGAAAACATTCAAGCAGAGTCACCCCAGAGGAGCAACGGCAGAACTCAGGGAAAACCACCATGTTCTAGCAGGCATATGAAAGAGTAGTATTTTATCAAAACCCCATTAAACTCCCCTGTAAGTTTATTGAATGCCTTTTTCCAACTCTGTAGACTATCAAGGCAATTTCTTGCTAGGAATAAATCCACATGCACAGAGAAACTGTTGGAACAGCTCAGCCATTGCTTGCTTATTCCACTGAATACATGGATTTCAAGGTTTCAAGGGTTTCAGATAGCAACAACAACAAAAGGACTACAAGATGATCTTACGGTGTTAATTTTGCTAAGATTTTCCTGTTGACAGCTCTCTTACCCACGTCCTTCAATAATGTCTCAATTACTTCAAAAGTAATTAACTGTCATATGGATGACTAAGTCAGGCATGAAACATCTGATTCAAAAAGGAGTTGTGTGTGAAAAACAAGATTCCATTAAGGGATGGGCTAAACCACAACACTCACTCTGTGGTACATTCCTTAGCCAAATGTTGCACCTAGGTTTTTAACTTAAGAGTTGATCAAATTAATGGATTAAAAGGCAATCTGAAAGCCACAAAAAATTGAGACTTTACTACCACCCTTACAGCACATGTCATTTGCCTGTGGGTTTGGGGTTTTTTTAATATAGGAAGATGAGAAAAAGCATGACACCTTTTACATATTAAAACATAGATCAAGTTATTATGAAGAAATAATATCCAGGAAGTCTGTTTTAGAGAAAACAATCTTAAACTGTCTTTCACTTCAGACACTACAAAGGGGCCTTCACGCAGGCTCTTCAGAAAGGCAAACTCTTGTGAAAAAATAAATCTGTTTCAGCAGAGCAATAGAAAATTAAAATCACTAGTCACTTCAGAAAATTTTGATCACAGCTGACTGGTTTGATAGTTAAAGAAGGAGCTTGCCATTTTTTCCTCAACATCCTCTAACAGCATTAACCTTTCTTGGCATGTGCGTATTTCCACAGAACCCCTCTCCTTCCAACTTCCCTCAGATGGCAGCGCGTTCCCTGCTGCTCTCTGCCGTCATTAGCAAGAGATGTTGGTTTGTTCTAGGTGACAAGTAAAAAAGATTGGGGCCACTCATCTCCAGCTAGGTTGCACAGTCCAGGGTCGTCGTCATCTGGTACCCTAAAGGTGGTCAAAATTACATGCAAACAAATTGCAAGAGCATTATTTCTACCTCTAGGGACGCTACATAATACCTGTTACTCTCTCAGCTAATCTATTTTGGGGTCTACATAGATAGCCATGAATGCTCTAAACACGCAACGCTTCCAAAATTAACATCAATGCATGTATTAACACGAGGCAAGAGACTCGACTTTCCTACTGCTTTATCTTCTCAGTGTAAGGCTTTGTATTAATTCACAAGCAAGCAGTATAGGGCAGCTATAACATCTGAGTTGCAGAGAAGTCCTCCTCCTCACATCCAATTTTCCAGTTGAGTAGACTTTGTTTCAAGAATGTCCGGTGGTGTGACAGAAGTCAATAATATTAAGAAATTCCCTCTCTTCAGTGCCCTTCTCTTTGCATAACCCATCAGAAGGTTTAATCAAAGTTCAATTCTACTTACTGAATCCTACTTGTATTTCAGGCTTAATTACCTAAACCGTCATTACCCAAACTGGATCAGCGCTCCCTCAAGGGAGCTCTCTTTGTGGTGTGTGCCACCCAGGACCTGTAGTTCTCCAGCATGTCTTCCCACCAGCTCACCTTTCTCTCCTGCCACCCTAGACCTTTTTTCATCCAGGCAGACTGCAATGCTCAGGGAAATATAAGGCAATAAAAGTTGGCAATTCTTAGCAAAATTGACTTCTTACTGCAAAGGGCAGTACTGGAGAGTAATGGTACTAAAGAGCTAAGCAAACATGTATTAATTTGTTTGGATAGTACTGGATGAACTAGGGTTTGGTTGTTTTTTTGTTTGTTTGTTTGTTGTTTTTTTTTAAATCTAGGTCATTAAATATATACTGTGACTATCACCTGCTAAAGTGGAAAAAAATTTAAGCCAGGTGTAACGATACAGAGAGGAGCATTCATAGCAGAGATTATATTCTGGTAATGTGGCATCCTGTCCATGAGATGGGTTGTCACCAGTGGAACCGTCCCAAATGTGGGTATCTTCTACGTATTTGAACCACCCACATCCTTGTAACTCACATTACTATTGTGTACAGATGTGATCTCTCCCACCTAATGCAACTCACTTCGGAAAAATCTATGCTTTATTTTGTACAGACTGTAACATGCCTTAATATGCTAGAGTGGTAAGAAAAAAACATGAGAAAACGGGCATCCTCAGCTTTGCCTAGCACTCTGTGGAAGAAAAATAAATACAATTGAAAAGCCTCTCAATCACCAAGTAAAGCAGGATTATTTTTTCATCTGCCAACTGAATCCAAGTAGAACAATTTTATTTGGGTTGTAGCTCTCACTTGTGAAAGGCTAACTTGAGTTTGTTTGTTTTCCATGGGACATATTTGCTCTCACTCTGTTCCCACTGATGTTTTGAGTAGTACCCAAGTGGAAAATAGAATTAACATGTTGAGTAAGCTTTATTCCTCTTTAATTTGTTATTGCTGTCATTAAGGGTCTTTTATTTTACTTTGGCTAATTGTTACAGGAACAGCAATAGAGATGTTATAAATCTGTAAATCGATTGTTTCATGGTACAGTTTTTCCATGGGAGGAGTCTTTCATTTATCATGGAGGAGTCCAGAGAGTGCTGGAACCTTTAGTAAGTCAAAGAGAGCAAGTAACACTCTTGCCACTTGGAAAGGGATATAAATGAAATTTGTTTCTATTTTAATATATGATAATTAGCAAAGTAGCTAAAAATTCAGAACCAGTTGGTAGACATCAGGGAGCAGACTTACTTACAGATTCATGTACTGAGAAAGCTTTTTAAATACTCTATTAACAAAACAATTTCTGCATGTACAGTACCTCACTAGCAGTAAGGTTTCTCCTTGCCCCTTCTGTCTTTGCTGCTCAACAATACTGTTAAGAGTACGGCTTTTAACTGTGAAGTGAATTAACTACCTATGAATTTTATACAAGGTCAAAAAACCACATCAGACTATATGTTTAAACTCTTTTACTAAACCTGGAAAACTGAGCTGTCTTCAGGTTCCAGTCCAACCATATAAATATAACTCAAACTGACTGCTTTTTTAAGCCTATTTAATCACATAAGCCCTTCTGCAAATTTATCTGCAGTGGTCATAATATTAAATGCTAGTTTTTCCTCTATGTTTTCCCTTACCTTCTCATGTAGTACAATATTTGTCTTTTAACTGGCTGTCACTGTTTCACCAGCATTACCTATCTGCCAATGCCTGTATAAATAGAATAGCAAAAAATCTCTTTGGCATTTCTTCCAAAGTTTGTAGATTAAGAGATATGCCCATGATTTTATTTTTGGTTGCCTCTGAAAACTCTTAAACGCTATTATTATGCGGTTAATGTTTTAAAAGCTGTAACAAATTTTACCCCAAAAGCTGGTTTCTAAAAATAAAATCATCACCACTTTAGTCTTCATACAAGCCTTTAGTTTCAACTCGTGATCATCCAGCTCCCCTTCCAGTAAGGGTGTGGGCTCCTCCTACTTCTTCCAGAAACTCAGTCATAGGTAGGCTGTGACTTTCTACCAATCTTGGTAAATATACACTTCGCAATTTTTTCTTCAAATAATTTATGCCAGTGACAGAAAGTGTTAAAAGAGTCATTACTACAGGAAATTTCAGGCACTATTAAAACAGATAGCAGAGAAACATCCTTGAAAAAAAAAAGTCTTAAAAGCTAACTAGCAGCCTACCCTTTTTCGTTAGCAGCTCTGTCTCCCAAACCAGCTTTCCGAATCCTCTGTAGAGCTTTTTCTATTTGAAGTTGAGGCTTTGTTTTTATCTGGATCACAGAAGATGGATCTAGTTCATTATAGCATACCCCATAGGATAGAATTTAGAGGGTCAAACTAAGATGCACACAGAAGCAGCCTATTAGAGACAGGCATGTGCATGATACACACTGAAGAGACACTCAGTACCGAAGGACCAGGAGCTTCCCAGTCTGTCTGTCTTGCTTAGCTGCTCTCTGATGGGTAGAACCAGGTAGTTTTAGAGCTTAGCTAGCTAAACATTCAAAAGCACTGCAGAAGACAAGGAACATTAAATAAGCAACAGATCATAAAAAGGGGAAACCCCCTGTAGTTTAGCATCCAAATAAGAAGTGGAGCTGTGAGCATCCATACTCTTTTCCGGTAGGGTATTTTATCTTCAAGTGTATGGACTTTGGGATCAGATTTGCAAGTAGAAGACAGGCCAACCTTTAGTTTTATCTGAATATTAAAAGAACTTTTATGAATCACTAGTCAATCTTAACACCACTGACCTTGGGCTAAGTATAATGTAAATTACTAAAGCATGAATAAAGATTGAGAATTGATAGTGGAGAATATTCCTTGCAAAAAAAAGGTTAACTATTGGATTAAACATTGAAATCTTCTGTACATTCAATGTTTTTCAGAACTCCTGGACTTCATTATTAAGCATGACAAAAACATACTTTCCCAATCAAAAAAGAAGGTAATTTATAGCCAAATCGGCATTTTTTTCCCGAATTATTTCCCATTCAATAAAGTGTAGAAATAATTATGGGGTACTAAAGATACTTCAATAGAATCACAACCATAGTCATTAATCTATAAGTGTATTTTTATAGAAAAATGTTGTTTAACTACAAGACATTCAGTGAATACAATATGCATTTCTAAGCAGTACCATGAGTATAGGGTATTTTGGAAATGCATGGTGCAAACTGGAAAATTTCAGTGTGCCTCCAGTATGGGTGTGTATATGAGCATATATGGGTGTATAGATGAGTATAGATATTGGAAACAAACAAATACATGGGTCCATGACATTGCTAATATCTACCATGCAAGTTCCTTGGGTTTGCAAACAAAGAATCTTTCCCATAGCACTGTAGCAATTGTGACTTCCTATTCAGTGCCCACTTCACTGTATGGAATCAAGTGCTGCGTTGCAGGAGAACTTCAGCTTTTGGAATAAAAGTTTCCACTTTTCTGCCAAATTGGTGTTACCACCGGTAACACTGCTCTTTAGTCACAGGCAAAAGTATTTCACCTCATTACACAACATACAATTACCTAAAGTTTGTTGAGCAGATTGCAAAGGAAAGTATTTTCTTCTTGTCTTAGTCCTTTAAAAAAGGTTCTAACGTTATTTTAACAGCAGTTCAGAGAACCCTAGCAAAACACTGTCACTTTTCCTTCTTGAAACAATTTTTGAAACCACTTTCAACAGAAATACAATACAAGCCCATAAACTGCACTGTGCTACCCTTAGTTCCAACCCTCTTACAGTTTCAAGTGTTTAAACATCACAGCACCCCCTGCCCCAGCCCCCAGTCCTTGACTGTTCATAGCCTTGTTTCTATAAGCAGCCAAACCAAACCCACCGTTGCAGCAACTGCTATTTGTTCATAGTATTTTTTCCTAAAGCTGCTAAAATACATGCTTCCATCCACCTACGCTGCAATAGGCTAGTACAGAAAAAAACTGTAGCCACAAATAAATGAGGCATCCCTGGATAGACAAAAGAATTTCCAGTTACAAAGAAAACAAGGCAACCGGCAACTGCATTCTATAACATATGCAGTTTGTTTATTTGGATAAACGTAACTGACATGATACAACTTTTTAATTATATAAGTGTAATAAAAATAAAGTCTTTGTTGCTGCAATCTTGCCGTTGGAATCGCAAACTTATTCCAACTGGGTTTTCCAGCTACTGCTGAGGTACACTGGCACGTGATTTAGCTGCTTCTCTCCTAAAAAAAGAATAAAAAAATAAAAAATTGCACAAGGGTTTTGCCAGTTGGAGAATAAAACAATACTGAGCGATTACATTTATTGTTCCTCATAGAAAGACTTTAATCTGATTTTTCTCATCTAGCTGTCTCACGTAACCCAAAACCATCTTTCTTACCTTCCTCACATCATGTGAAACAGCAGAATCTGACTTTGTTGTCAGTCTCCACATCCCAGTGCAAAAGCATCTAAACAGTCCTCTCTCAATTTATATGTAAACTTTTCATATTCTTGTGTGTGCACATACATACAAAAATCCAAGAGTTTACAAATTTTGGTTATTTAGAAACAGTTACCAAGAGTTAAATCTAACATTTACATTTGACATTTCACAGGGTTATATGCACAGAATTTTCACTGAAGGCTGTAGGTCTGCTGCGTGTCCTTCACTGAAAGGGTTATCAAGAGGGACCGTGGATCCTTTCTGTTTTTGCGGACTGTTATCTTTCCTCTCAGGGCCTCTCCTGCAAAAGCAAAAAGGAAATGCTAACATTACTGAATCATGCACAGTAACAGCAAAGATGCATTACACACCTTTATGTTGCATGAGAAGCTGTTCCAAATTCATCAGAATTAAATAAATCTACAAAGGTTTCCTTCATGTTTTCAAAGCAATGGTCTTGACAACAAATGTTAAGTCAAACTGACTTAACTGCAGTTCAACCTCGTGAGTTGCTGAATTATGTCTGATGCTTTACTTCTCAGGTGACCCTCCCCAAAGAGCTGATATGCCAATTATTTTACTTGTGATTGAGGAAAAACACCGTATTCCTTGGGCACATTCACCTCTCCGCTGGATACATTAACATCGCTCTGTATCTGGTTGCATTGGATCTGCACGTCACTGCCTCGCATTTCCAGACACACGCAAGTCTCAGTTGGTCAGGTACTAAATGTCATGGTACTATTCCCCCTCTGCTCCAGTTTCAAATTTTAACTCATTTTCTCACGAAATGATATACCACATCTTTAAATTCTTGAACAAGCAACAAAATTAGCAGTAACACAAAAAGTATAGAAAAGCAAAACGGCTAGTCTGTAAAATTTAATATCGCATTATTCCTTTGCTGAGTTCCCTAATTTTTTATTACCAACTTTGAGTAAAACCAAGTAACCACAGAACCTCCTACTTCACATGCTATGTGATCTGTATTTGCACTGCATTTTGTTTAAGCTCTGATTAGGTAACACTTTGCTTTACAAACTATCAGGCTTTCTTGACTATACCACTTGGCACGTACGGGCTTCTGCTAAAACCAGAGAGACCGCTCTGACACAGAAGGAAAGAGCTGAGAGGCATCTCTTCCCAAGGTAGAGGGGCACAGCTCTTGCTTTTGATGTTACTAAATTCAAGTAAAAGCCTTCCTCCTAGAGAAATTCCAGGTCTTGATGTTTCTACTTAACATTTTATCCTAGCCTACGCTGATCAAACCTGGTTCCATGCCAACAGCAGCTACAGTTCTGCAGCACATAAATTGTTTCCCTATTTACTCCTTACATAATTCGAAGGTCTGTTCTAGCTTGTAAAAGTTCTTTCAGATTCTGAAATAAATGAGAAAAACTAAACCTGCTGTGCCCGCTTAGGAACTTGTGTATACTAAGAGATGCCTTACTTTTCACACACAACATAGGAGATTATTTGTGGCTCTGTAAGTTCAATTTCATTATCTAACAGTCCATTTTATTGTCATGCAAACATACTCAAGGGATAAGATGTGAAAAGCCTATAGAGCTATGCAACATTCTGGAACTTTATACAGGAATAAATGAAGGGACAATGAGTCCATTTCTCAATAGGCCCATTGTTCTGAACTTTCTTCCCCTGCATCTATGATCCTTATAAGAAGATAGCAGAAAACTAGATTTTACAGATCTTAAGAGCTCCAGGAACCAATTCACGCTACATAAATTCAAGACAAGACTTACAAGTTTGTATCCATCACCTAAAAGTCACAAACTGAAATCCACAGCTAATTCCAACTGGTCATAGGGTCTACTATTTGCTTACTTAAAAGCTTTATTTCAAAAGCAGTTTTGAGAGATTAAGCTTTCAACAAGGTTCTTGATTTCCAGATACTTATGGAGCTACTTTAATTAACAATATTCATATTGTTGAGCATTAAGCACAAATTTACTGAGGGGGTGGTACAGCAGGACATTAAAGAGACTTGATTTTTCTTACTGGCTTTCATCAGCTTCCTCCAGCTCCCATCCCACATCCCAATAATATGCCTGCAAATTCCATATTCCCTTGGCAGTGCCATAAGATTTTTCCAGACTTGCGTGCCTCACTGGGAAGCAGGGGGGTAACAAAAAGAAACCCCTCAGATTTCTGCAGAGCAAAGATATGGGGTAGAGTTTCATAAATTTTCCCAAATTACACATAGCTGACATTTGGGCTACATCATCCCCACTAAATATTGCAGAGAGGTTAATAAATTTCCAAAATGTATTAAGTGTGGCTGTCAATCTAGTACTTGAAGAATTTAGCCTCAAGTCTTTATTTTCATAGAAAGAGAAAAAAAAAAAAAACAATCAAGAAGTAAAGAAGTGGAAGCAACCTGCAAATTTCTTTGCAAGTGCAAATTTCTTTGTTGGCAGGGACATAAACAACTGAATATATAATGCCACACACGTACAAAAAGATTACCTTTTAAACATCTCTGTGCTTGAAATATTTACATACACAGCAATTTTAAGTGCGTATATGTGAAGAATGGCTTCCAGATTTTGGCATCTAGACTAAAGGCCTGAAGTCAGCAGGTATCAACATCCCGTTAAGCGTAAATTACTAGATACGCATGGGGTTTGAGCTACATAAATGCTTACGGTACATTGTGCATCAGAGATTGCTTCAAACTCAGGAGCTATTTCAGACTTGTCACATACAAAAATAGCTAAATCATAATTTTGAAAAGAGTTCAAGATACAACCCAGAAGCTGAACCCAAATACCTCCAGGTTAGTATTTTCTATATTATTTGAAGGCATGGACTACAGAGAGGCAGAATGTATATTCCATTTTCAAATCTGACAATGTGCGAAGTTTTTAAACAACACCGTATTTATGTTAGAAAAAATAAAACAAAACTTTAAGCCAACAGCTTTAACATTTTTAAGTAAGGTATCTGCAATGAAGTGCCCCAGCAAGAGACTAATTTTGAGGTCAGAGGACCTTCACCTTCTAACACCACACTGGAGGACTGTAAGAATCAGGATACCTTCTTTGGTGGCCTTCAGTCAGATACTCAAAAGGTTGGTTACAGCCCAAACTTCTATGCAACTTGCATGTCATTGCAAATGCTCTGGAATTACAAGTTCTGTTCCTTTAGACTGGCTCAGGCTTCATGACCAACATACATACTGCATATCTTTAGGAAACTACACACTCAGTGAATATTCTAATAACCGATGAAAAAAAATCCACAAATACAGATGTTGCCTCATATTGCAAGGAAATATTACCTATACAGGCTTTTTAGTCTTGTTTTTAACGAGCTTACTGAGCAGCTATCTCTTAATTTCACTATGCTTTTGTGAAGATTGCTGCTTGCGGTTACTAGAAAAAACTCATCAATTTATTTTCAATCTTTAATAAGATTATTATTTTATTAAGTAAAAATTATATTTAATTTCATGAATTATAGCTGACTTCATAGAACAGAACCCTCAGATTCTGTTTGTACAGGCGGTTAATGAAATGAAACATTCCATTTTTCTCAGCTCCTTTCTTATACAGTAACCACATTAAATCTGCCTTTCTAAACAAGTCGTTTCTGAGGGCCGAAGCAAACAACAGCAGTGCAACCAAGTAACAGAAAGGCAGCTCTGAACCATTAATCAATGTCATGTAGATAGAAAATGACTGATGTTTTTTCACCATTCTGCTGTCCTATGAGGTGCCTGGAGGAAGCAGTCTCGGGGACTCAGCTGCATCACCTTGCTCTTATCACGCTCAGTTGAATGCAAGTAAACCGCACAGTGCCATTGCAGTTTGATTAGGACAAAACTGAATCCATTACGATCCCCTCCCTGCATTTTTATTATCCCTTGGGGAGCCCTGAAATTTGTCCCCAAAAAGAAAAAAAAACAAACCCAAAACAAAAGAATGCAGCAGAAGTGCTGCAGAAGGCTTGCTATCACAGGAAAACATGGATCCCCAGGTCCATGATGCCAAATAATACATGTCTGATGATATGCTCTGCAGTCCACCCTATGCATGTGCTCTGAACAACCAAAAGAGTTTAGTTTGGTTCTTTTACTATCAGTAAAACTGTAAGCAATTGCATCTTCCACTTATGCTCATGCAATACAATAAAACATCGGGCAAGCCTGCAGTTTGGGAGCGAAGATACATCTCAGTGCAAGAGCGTGATCACTAAAAGTGTCCAGGCCCAACAAACCATGTTTTTTTCAGTCTAGAACTTTAATCTAAAAGGATTTGACTGAATCCAAAGATTCCATGCAGTCTCCTGCACGCATATCCGTAACATCTACTCAAAGCTCAAAATGATCCATGGCAATTAACTTGTAATGTGAAGAACTACCCTGCCTTTCATACAACTTGGTGTCTTCTCCCTCTTTAATTATGAAAAAGATTGAAAGAGTTACTGAAGGTAGCCAGCAATCAAGATCTTTCAGGTTTCCTCCTTTTCTTTCTGTGGAAGAGCTTTATGAAGCAAACAGTGAGATAAGTACATGGTACTCAAAGCATTCTTCATTCTGACCCACAGTAAAAGAGCCATACAAAAGATCTCGCCGGAATAGCTTCAAAAGACAGCTGCTAGAAAGCTGCAGTGGATTTGGGCTAAAGACACCTTGACTACTGAACTGCTGGTGAGCAGTATCTTTACAAATCTACACTGCAATAACCACAGGCTTCTAAGTGGTAGTCATACATGCCTTCACAGTTATATGAATGTAAGCTCTGACATCGCTCTTCACAGTAATATTGTCCTTGCTTGAGGCTGACAATTTAAACACTATCCAGTTTCCCACTCCAGTTTAGACTAACTGAACCCACTATCTTATGCAAGCAACTGAAAAAAACGCAAGTCTCAAAAGCATTACTCTGGAAGAGTTGGCTAGAAAGTAGTTTCCATATACCATCTATCTTCTGGAAACGAAAAAGAACAAGGAAAGACAGAAGTCATTTGTGGTGGGACCAAGAGCATTTCCCTTAAACTCAATAACTTATCCTTAATCCTGCCATTCATCATCTTAAACCGCAGGCCCCTGCAGCTGTACGGACTGCCACCTTCCCATTTGGCCACGTCTCTTACTGAATCACAACGCAATGAGAGCCAATGAGCAGTAATTCTGTACTGAGCAGTAATCGCTGCCTTTCAGTATTATCCATCTGATCTGTGACACCCTTCTTCCACTGGCTGGTTACTTCTATAAACTAAGCAGTTGGTTACCAACTCCTTTCCATTATACCACTGTTCAGCCTCTTCTGAAGCTATGTTGAGGTTCTGTCTTTTCCTTTCATGCCTTGAGTATATTCTCCAAAGAGTTTTTTTTTACTAAATTGGCATGTTTCCACTCTAAGACAAGCTAGGAGCTAGGCTGCTGCAAAGAAGTCTACACAACCAGTTGAGTAAGCTAAGACAGTCTTTATGACTGCCTGAGATAACAGAGATTCCCAAGATACCTCAAAATACCAGAAATATTTGCCAGGGAACTGTGAAGGTCAGATACAGTCCTCCAAAAAGTATAGCTGCAGTAGCCAAACTCACTCACCTAGAACTAGTCTTAATTCACTAGTTTTTGTAGTGGAGATCCTAAACTGTCTAACCTTGTCCCAATCTTTCTTTCTTAGCACTTGTAACCAAATTCTGAGAAAACTAAGACTGCTATATGAGCCATATCCACTTGCAGTCGCAGAACTCGCAGAGGGGGTCACAGAGAACAGCACAAGAAAGCCATCCAAGTTTTCCTGTCTAGATACAGAACTTCTGTTATCTTTCGATGAGATAAAACAGCCACGGGAAGAGATTCTTTCAATTTAGTGCCTGAAATACACACTTACAAACGTTTCTGAAAAGTCAGCGGGATGATTTTAAACTGCAGATTTCCAAAGATACAGCCTAAGACACGCAAGATTTAGTGTGACCTCAAAATTCTAGTTTTAACAATTATTAGATTTTAAAAGCAAGCATCATTTTTGGAGGTATCACTTGCAAGTAAACAAGTGACAGCGTTCTACAGACACCATGCTGCAGCTGTGGACAGGCAAAACAGACACTAAAATCTCGATTAGGAACTAAATTATCCAACTGGGATGCACAAGATTGAAGTATTTCAGTACAAGATCAAAACACTCAGACAGATTAATTGTGCCAGTGTTGTTTTCCTACTTTTAACAAAGCTCTCTAAGGTAGACAATTTTTTTTTTCAGTTTGTAAATTTACAAACAGCTACCCACTTATGGAGGCTGGGGAGTTAAAGATAATCAAGAATTTTACAGGGGCTCAGTCATGTGAGTTTTACTTCAGTTTTGCTAGCCCCTTTTAGCACCATAGGAAAAAAGAAATCAAGGTTTTATTTCCACTGCAAGGCAATATCAAGAACACAAAATGTCGACAATATGCTGTTTTATTGCTAATAGAATTTGCTTGCATAGAGATCTAGGTTTTAACTTAATGCACTGGTACTGACAAGATTCTGTGAGCCCTTTAAAATAATTTTTGTAAGCATTTTATTTATTTAATAAATGCTTGAGACAACCAAATGAAAATGATATTCTGTATACAGTCTTTGGTTATGAAACTTAGCAGGAATATTTCAACAAACAACAAAAGGAAAATACTTATGTTTAGACCATTAATAAGAAAAAGATACTGCTTTGGCATCTCAATTTCAATTTTCAAAATGAAGACATTTCCAAGCTATTAAAAGGGCTGCTAAGTGAAGCCTCTGTAGGGAGTCTACAATACAATACACTTTGGACTGAGAAAACCCAGTTTTTCTGGCAATAAAATATCTAGCTTCTCTCTCCAGTTTCTTTAATTTTACTGCTTGCTAAGCAGTTAAAGCATATCCAACATGCTGATGCTATTTTGTTTTACTTCACTGTGCATCAGCTTCAAGTCTCTCCTCACAGTCTGTGAGGAGGAAAACTAGCTTTTCAGAATACAACAGTACTAAGAGAGTATCCCCCACTCACACATTAAATCTAAACCAAACCAACAGAAATTATCCATTAAAACTACATACAAAACTGTCTACCAGAGTTGGGTATCAAGTGGAATTCCAGTGGCAAATCAGAAATATTAATTAGGTTTAACTTCTGTTGCCTCACTCTCCAGATATTTGGACCTAGATTAAACCTCTCCCATTTCATCGCAGAGAATTTGCAAACACTACACACGCCTAGCGCAGGCTGCGGCAGGAATGGCAAAGGAGGGAGGATTAGTTCCAAGCCCCATCCTTCGGCTTGTAATGGCTTGATTCCGTTATCGTCAGAGATCAAACATTCAGTCTTTTTTTATGGCTGAGAAAATAGATCTATTTTTACAGCAAATAACCTGGCATCAAACAGCTGAGAAAATTAGCTAGTTCACACTGCGGAACAAAACAACTCTGCCATGGCATAAAGCAGCCTTTTCCTGGTAAATACCCAACAGGTTCAGATATCTGTAAGCTTAACCTCTTTTACAGAGCAAACCCAAATACAACAGCGCTTTATCACCACCTCCGGCATATCCCCAAAAGCTATAAAGCATCCGATAGAGACTTTAAGTCAGCCTTACTGTTTTCCTCAGAATTAGAAATCCGAGGGAACTATTTTTCTTTACTGGGGGAAAAAAACCCCAAACAACTCCGCACAAAAACCAACACTGCCCTGTCTGAAAGATGGTTTCAAAACAGGAAAACATTTTAAATGCATTTTATACCACCAAATTCCTCTTTCATAACCTATTAAAATACTGAAAGCAAATGCCACCATGGGTACGCTGGTCAGATTATTGCAAGGCTCAAATCATATTAGTTCTATTTATTTTCCAATATTTATTAAGAAAAGAGCTCGTCCTGACTCAAACAATACATCTAGACACAAGTGGGACTTCTTCGTTGTGTCTCCCAGTGCCATATATACACATTGCTTATTCTAAGAATTCATAAAGATTGATGAATATTTGTAAACAAAGATGGACATAAAGGCTGAAGCCTTCAAATGATGAAATGTGTTTAATATAGTACAGTTACTTTTTTCTTCAGTTGACTTGCATTGAGAAAAGTCCATCTGAAGACAAAAAAAAATTGAAGAAGGGTCAGAGATATTTTTTTTTATTTTTTTTTATTTTTTTAAATCACCTCAGTTAAGCAACATTACTATCTAAGTATCAGGAAATGCCTTCTGCCCTGATAGGCTTACATTATCCATGACCAAATATCCCACAGAAACAACAAAGAAAAAGAAAATTACATCAAAAGTTTCTCTCAGATCATTCTCTAACACTAGGAATAACTGGTAGAGAATCCTAGATTAAAGTGGTAATTTTGTATGATGTAAAAACAGAATGTGTAAAAGAACGGGAAAGGGGAACTTAATTACAAAGAGGAGGAGACAGAAAGAAAAGAGTAGCATAGCTGTAACAAGATTTGTTACAGGAATAATTTTAAGAAGTATGAGCTACTAAAGAGAAAGGAAGGAATTACAGCAAAAGTGATCTTGAAGGTCAACTAGGTTGTGTTCACTGCTTCAAAGCACACTGTTTCTGCAGCTGTCTTCAGAAAGTCACCGCACCTAGACCGGAATTCTAGAGCCAGACACACCTCCCAGTAATTTCACACACTTGGTAAATGTCAAATGATCTATGTAATATTAAATAATGTGCATATTCTAACAAATGTCACTGCACTTCAAAAAATTTCACTTCACACTCTTATGACATTGAAATCTAATGAGTTGCAGCAAGGAGACCTTAGCCAGCCTTGTCTAGAAAGAGAAAGAAACTCAACAGAAGACAAGCCAAGTACAAGCCCACCAATGCACACGTGCATCCCAAGAAGTGACAGGACCTAAGAATACGCAAATAAAAATTTAAGAATATTAGGTCAAAGCCCGAAAGAGAAAAATGATTTGTCATATAACATAGACTGTAGTGGCTTTAGGAAAGAAGCTCCTGGTAAGAAGTTGTCATGGCTGATAGCTAGAAGGAGCAACTGCAAAAGCGGTTCGAGTGCAGATGCTGCTTTCACCATTACACATTCATAATGAAGACTTAAGACAGACAATATTCCATCTACCTCAATACTTCTCTATAGCACCTCCAAGCCTCTTGACCTCAGTTTCTTTTGCAGCATCCACATAAGGTTTTGTATGCTTTCTCCCCACATGTCTGGTTTATATATAAACTGTTCAGGTTGAGGCCATATATTACCCTGAGTTTAGTAACTGACCAGCAGAAATGAGCCCCATTTCAAGGTTCTTCCCTTGGCCCTGCTAGTCTGTAAAGAAATATGGCACTCAAAGACTAATTAAGCCTTGGGTAAGAGTTCAGCAGTGGTGAGTAAATATCTAGTGGTTAAGTGGACAAAAATAAAAAAATAATAAAACAGCATAAAAATATAACTACTCTTTTTCCTTTGACTATAAAAAGACTAGAAGAATCTGAAAAAGTGCAGGTTCTACAGGAAGAAGAGGGCAAAACTATAAAGAAAGAATTATTTGACTGCTTGTATAGAAACGTATTTGCAAGACTTAACAAACAGAACTACCTAAAACCACTAACAAGCATCACTTTAGCCTTCAAAACCTTACTTCAAAAGTTTATCATCTGAATTCTGGGTTACACTGATGACTACAGAAACCTCTTTACTTGTATCAAAATCAAGGTGAAACGTATTACAATACTTACCCATTTTATCAAGATTTACAGTGTATCAAAATAACTTATTCCATACTTCAATGAATCAAGTTCATGGCTATGAATGCTTGGAAACTGTTTTCAATTTACAGAGTAATCCCACAGTGCCAGGTACAACACCCATCCGCATATTCATGATTCATTTAACAAATACAGCACAGTTCAGGAGTGCTACAAAAAAATCCTGTGCAACCACTTGACAAATATGATACTTAAAAACATCAGTAATGTTAAAATTAAAAGAACTTTAATAGCAATGTTCTGGTCTTAGATTTTTCTGCCTCATATTTTAATACCTAAGTTTTCTCACCAAAAATCACAGTACGGAGATAAGTACAAGACATATGCCCACATACATATACATATGCACACATTTATATATATTTTTATATATAATTTTGTAGACTATAGATAGGTATTGCCCAGTGCTTTGCTTGGACAAAAAATTTCTTTAACACCTGCTAAAAGATTTATTAGTTCTTTTTAACACATCATTCTTAAAGTACTTAAGTTTAACGATAACAGCGGCGTAACACAACCCTTGTTGCACCACAATTGAATTTAAATATACCTGCTTCTACAGGAATTGGTTTCTCCAGGAGAAAAACTGTCTGTTTCCAGTGTGTTTTGGTACACTGGGGACCAGTTGAAAACAAGACCTGCAATGGAAGAGTTCAAGAGTTTGATTAAGAACAACATTTTTGATATCACACCACATCAATCAATTACCAAACACACATGCACATGAAGTGTTTGCTACAGAAAAAGAGACTCTCTGCCAAACACCTTGAGGCAGAATAAAATACAAAAACACCCTCATCTCTCAAAGACATTTTTAAAATGCATAACCAAATACTCACCCTGTTGTGACAGTTCTTCTCAAAAAATATATCAAAATAACCAGCGATTGCCTATAAAAATAAAAGAGGAAAATGCAAATATGATAAAGGAATAATAGTGACACTCTTGAAAAAATAGATCGTTAATATATACCATTATTGGGATTTCTACTCCTTTTCAAGCCTTTAATAACAGGAACAAACTTAAATTTATGCTTTCTAGCATGCTAGACATCCTAAGACAAAAAAATAAGCTGTCATCACACCTTTGCTCTACTTGAGAATATTCAGCCCACTGTAAATGCATTTTATTACATATCAAATTTTAGTCTGAGCTTCCAAAATAGCCCGCACACCCTAACAGCAACTGAAATTACATATAAGAAGACAGCCTTTCAAGACGTGCAAACCCACAAGCATAAAATTCAGTCCTTGTCCTCTATGGTTCGCACAGCCCTCGCTAAATACAGGCACAGCACGAGGGATTCTGCCTGACGTGTTCACTCTTTGCGTAGCTTAACGCTGTTTTCCCCAAAAGCTACCAGCAAACAGAGGCAGAGCATCATCAGGCAGGGCATATTTTTCTTCCTCTACTATACATACAGATAAGGGAAAAAGATTCACGAATGCTTCACGCTGGCTTTTCCAGCGATTAATAATTTCTAACAGTAGCTCTCCATAGGATTCCTGGGAACACTTCTTCTGTCCCTCCTGCCATCCTACTCCTAACCTCGAAGAACCGTTCTCTTCAGTGCGTAATTCATTCGTGGGACTCTTCTTCCAGCTCGAACAGGAAAAGAAGTAGAAAATGTCCACACAGAAAACAGTACACTGACACTATTACACAGCTTTCTAATACTGTCTTGCTTTTTTTGACAAAAAAGCCTTGCGAGAGTCCCAGAAATTCAAAGAACTGAAATAAAGAACTGGAAGATGCTAACAAAAGACCATCGACTCCACAGTTTCACCTCTGAAATACTGTCCGTGCTCATCTTTATTTGCTTTCTACTGTGTCCTACAAAAAAAAGCTAATGCAAATCAGCGGGCCCAAGGCAGTTTTGCCTTTTTATTCTACGTCAGCCTGAAGAACTGACCCAGAACAGATCTTTTGAGTGACTCCAACTACAGCAGCTGGGGACTCTCTATCCCTGTGACAGCAGGAACAGATTCTCCCCACGTCAGCTATAGTACATTCAAACAAGATACGTACCAATTCAATAATGGGAAGCCCATTGCATGAAAACTCACAGCAAATGACTGATTATAACCTTCCTCTCACGGCACCAGCGCTTTTCTCGTACTCTAATTCTAGGAAACTGGTTGTTCTGAATAGTTACAACGGACAAGTTCTGTAGCATTCCCTTCATATTGACTCAGAGATAGATTGTGAAGGGGGAAAAGAAGAAGTCAAATATTACAAAATTAAGGTAACAAACTGAATGGCATGGGGATTTATCATTTTGAAATATGTAATCTGAATGATAGCTAAACTATTCTGGTATTTTTCCTCTTCAGTCTAAATCCAGAACAGATTTCACCAACATGGTGGAGAACACGATGTGTTAAGCAAGTAAGTTTAGAATCATAGAATGGTTTGGGTTGGAAAGGACCTCAAAGACCATCTAGTTCCAACCCCCCCCGCCATGGGCAGGGATACCCTCCACTAGACCAGATTGCCCAAAGCCTCATCCAACCTGGCCTTGAACACTTCCACGGATGGGACCTCCACAACCTCTCTGGACAACCTGTTCCAGACATCTACATTAAAGCATCCATGTTCGCTTTTCAACTAAGGGTACTCCAGAGAAGCCTGGCAAGTTCCAAATTCCCATGAGGGCAAATATTCTTAAAAAATCTCAAAAACCCCCAAGGAGACACTGAGGGGACCTTCACGACAAATGAATACCAGATGTTGGAAATGGTGACTCTTCCATCCCTTAAGTAAAAGTCTTATCACTCAATACTGAGAATCTCATTCCCAAGTGAATTACAGCCTTGTCTCTAATATGCCTTTTTGAGTAAATACTGAGAAGGTTTTGACAAAGTTTTATTGACCCATCAGACTACTGTTCTCAATGCACAATCTCTTCTGCACATTAGTCAGAGATCTACTAAGCCATAAAATATTTTTCAATCATCAGGTCAATACTGTTGATATGCTTACAAATAAGACCTAGGATACAATTACTGGAGAAAGGAAAACAAGGTTGTGACAACAAAAATACATTAAGAACTGAGGGGAAAAAATGGGCTTCCACAGAAAATGAGACAGTCAAGCTACTTTTTGGACCAGAAAGCTAAAAGCTCCAAGCAGACATACCATGGCTAAGGTGGAGGCAATTGTCTGTACATTTGGTAGCAAGAAGTAACCCTACACGTGACCCTGAGGAAAACATCCCAATTAGCATTTTTGGGGGATCAAATTCAGGCTGAGAAGAAACTGCAGTTATAAGCAGTAATAACCTATAACCTCTGACTGCATTACAGAAGCCTAGTTCAATACTCCCCAAATGCAGGTGCTAAAAACCCCCCTAAACTAGAACAACCTCCACCAGTCCCTTAAGGTATATTAATTGTCAGCCTTGCACCACTACAGAAATGATCCAGTACCCCACATTAATGTCTTGGAAAATAAAAAAAAAGGTAGAAGTACATGCAGTTGATGCTTTCTACAATTTTATGTACAATCATTAGTCCTGTATATTTAAAAACAAGTTCTCTCAAATCTAAAAAAACCTACACAAATCAAAGTTGAAATACCTGATAATACAAAGCTAGCTATAAAATTGTGCTTTTGGTTATTATCTTCTCTGTAGGAATTTATATCTTCCCTTACATCTTAACTTTTTTTTTTTTTTAATTCATTACTTGTTGGTGGGTTTATGCTGAAATGCACAATACATATCTTTTATATTTGAGTACATTTCACTGAAATAATTCTGTAAAAGTGAAGTTCAAAACATGTTCCTGTCATTTCTTTGAACACTACCACAAATTGCAGTAGCTATAACACTCAATGAAAAACTTCTATTAAATATGCAATACTACAAAGGAAGACATTTCCAGTGTTTATACCTTCAAGGAAGATTTAGTTCTCCCTTCCTGTAAAATTTAGCACATGGAGTTAAGAAGCAAAAGAAGGAAAAAATCACTTACGAATGGCATAGTAGAAGCAATCGCAGACACAAACATATTAGAATGGAATATGGGGCTGGCCAGATTTTTATTAAAGGTGGCGTCTTTCTTCCAAGAAGTCAAACCAAAGAAAAGGAACAAGCAAATAATGCTCCCATAATTTCTAGATCATGTTTTACAACTACTCCCTTGTGGTTTGTTTTTTGTTGTTGTTGTTTTGTTTGTTTGGTTTTTAAGCATAACAATAACAGTTATTTCTCCTGTTGCAGTTCACCTCATCTTTTTGCTCCACCTTTGACAGCTCATTTACAACTTCACCAACGACTAATCAGCAAGAACTTAAGTCTTCTCTGGAAGAATCTTTCAAGTGGCAGTCTCTTGAATACCATGAAAGAGGAAAACAAAAATATTGACTTCTAAACTGGTAATAAATAACCGCGACTCTAACCTGACACATGCTCTAGCCTCAAAGGATGTTAAATGTTAGGAAACACAGCAGAAGTATTATTCTTCCTGTTCTCAAATCAACTGCCAGGAGAAAAAGCAGAGCTATGAGGACAAAAACTCCAAACTCAGAACAAAGTCTCCATATTTACCCAGGGAACTAAGAAGGTTATATAAAGAACTAAGGAAATATTTAGGAATAGATGGACATAACTGAGACTGCAAAGCATCATCCTATAAAGGTCAACAAAGAGTTCACTCAATGAAGAATAAATGTTCCTGAAGTTACAATAGCAGCCACCAACTTCTATCCGATTTTTCAAACCCAGGTTTTGACTAAGATTTCATGTAAAGCACCTTAACGGCTTCATCCGTCACTGAGGGTTTCCAAGGTGCTCATGCAAACATATGAAAAACCTGTAAATGAAGCATGTCCTCCCAGTAAGATTCACTTGTCTTCAACATATTTTTTTTCCCTCCCAGATAAATATTTTGAGCCTTTTCTCCCTTTATTCATGTAACACGTACCAAATATATTAAGATCACAAAAAGCTTTAACATATGATGAATATTAGTACATATTATTTATACTCTACCACTTGGAGCCTTTAGCTGAAATCAGAAGAGAAATATAAATTTTATTTCAAGTCTATCTGAATACTAAGGCTTTTTGTTAAAGAAAATGGCTGGCTGTACATGCAGAATTTTAACAGGATAAAACAAATGAGACCGCTCGACTCCTTATGGAAACTCATAAAGGCAACCTTACCAATTCACTAAGGAACAAGGAAATTAAAAATTATCATCATTGCTATCACCTACAGTGAGTAATTTATCATTCTTGCTCTTCAACAGTATCATGTTCCAACAGTGAGTGGCTACAACAAATACAATTAGACAGCTGGCCACAGAAGTGGGAGATAATGTGCTTTTGATGGAGTTTATCCAAGCATGGAGATGGAATGTTTGTCATCCATGCAGCAGAGTTGCTGCGTTTTTATCACAGGGAAAAGAAACCCCTGGCTATAAACCTCAACAATTCTGTGTTTTAAAAAGACTAAGAATCTGGAGATCACTGCAGAGGAGGCTACCAATTAACTAAATAAATCAGAAGGACAAATTCTGCTTCATAACATGATACAGTAACCTTTCCTTTAAACAGAAATTTGGCTTTCAAGGTGTGTTTAACTGTGGTACCCAAAGCCAGATTTCCAACTTTTAGTTCTAAAAAACAAACAAACAAACAAGTTTCTCACCTCAGGTTGGAATTAAAGACTTATATGCTAATACTTATTGTTGACTTGCATGTGGAAGACCGGACATTAAGAAATGAAACTGTCTAACACATAAGACGATTTAAACAAGCAAAGATTTTCCTTCATCAAAATAATTTTCTCCAGGCAACTCAACTTCTTTTTTTCCTCCTAAAGGTTTTAATACATCAGTCACGTCCTCTGGTTCATTATCCTTCTTTCACCCCCTTCCTCCCTCCCTCCCACTTTTTATACACATCCCCTGCTCTTTGACAAGATCTCTTGGGAGCAATGAAGAGATACTGCCATTTTCCTCCTAGGGGATATTGTTATTCAGCCAGGAAAGATCAACCTTGATGGACTCACAGGGGAAATGCTCGCAAACAAAAGAGAAAGTTTGTCAATTGATTTCTACGCTGAGGGTAATCACCATTATATTTTATCTCAAAAGCTCACACAGTGATCAACTTAGAATACAATTAATGGAATATTTTCCTAGCAGCATCTACTAACTGATATTAGCCAGATGTCTCATTAAAATCGGCAGTGACAAACCCTAGCTCTTTACCAGGAAAATGCACTTTTGCAGGCTAATTAAATTTATTTTTGGACATTATCTTTGTAAGACTGAAATCAAGTCAACTTGTACTAAAAGTGCTTTGAAACTATTTCATATAATGATTCCATGCGGCCGTTTTGTGCTTCGAAAATCTTCAGTCTGTGAAAGCTAAAATAATGATAAAGAAACTTAATCCTATCAGATACTACTTGGTGGTAAACCACAGGAGGAAAAAAGAAAAATCAACAGAAATAATATGTGCTCTGAGAAAAGCCTTGACTTCCCCATCACCTCCAAAAAGCTTCTGAAAAACTAAGCACTGCATTTAACATCTTTATTTTTGCTCAATCTTGCCATATTTCTCAGATTAAGACTTTTTTCTTCTTGAAGACTGCTCGAACACCTGGAAGAAAAACCTTTTTAAAGCATTAAACTTTTTTAAAGGTTTGGTGTGTATATAATGCATATAAAATGCATTACAGGATCATCTGTAACACCCTTAAGATGCACCTACAGAAAGACATCACGCTGATCTGTTATGAGCGTGACTCAATATTCTGCTAGGTTGATTTTTTTTTCTTTTTGTTACATTAAAGTATGAGTAATTTAAAATAATTTACAGGTGGAAGGACGGACTTGAGTCAGATATGTTTCAATTAATACTATGCTCTGAGGTTTTGGGAATGGCATCATTTTTCTATTTATCAGTTCATCACTAAGTCTGGGCATTTATGTCCTGACTTGGTGCATTTATTTACAAATAGAAAAGAGTTCACCTATTCCCTACTGAACGGCACGGTTTTCAAATAAGCCCTGATACAATTAAGTGGCACTATCATACAAGCAGATAATTAGCCAAGAGGTCAGCAACAAGGCCTTCTGAGAGCAAGAACAGTGGTAATATCCAGAAAGAATAGAAAGATCTATTTCAGCACTTGCATTATCAGTTTTCAGGAAGGAAAAGGTTTGTACTAAAAAGTGACAAAGGAAAATAGAGGGGAAAGAAATAAAATCAAAGGATGAGAAAGAGGTGGGTAGGTAGCAAGTCCCAAAAGTTAGCATCAGGCTTGAGAGACTAATCTTCCTGCGCTCCCTCCAGCCAAAAACCAGGAAAAGAGCTCTGTTCCTAATTGTCTCCTAGGCAAAGTTTTCCCGCAGAAACAATTTACAAGAACAGAAATAATAGGGAAATCAAGAAGAGGTCTTTGTTGAGACTGAAAATAAACACAGAATTTCAAACAGTATCTACTAAAGGAAAAAAAAGAGACTGAGGAAAAACTAAGGTCAGATTTTAGGGGTATTAAACATCTTGCCACAGGAATGAGAAGTGCAGTCTCTCCTGTCTGAGAGGTCCTGGGGGTGTTCCAAGTCATAATCAAAGCAAATGTGGTAATGAGTTGGTAAAAAGATCGCATTATGGCTCTGATTCCTGAGAGCTTTTATTCCCTACTGTCCTGTTACCACAGACATGCAAACAGGTTGATGGGAGGAAGCAGCAGACTCCAACGTGGCTAATGCCTCCAGAGTTGCCAGGTGAAAGTTTAGCTCTTCAATGATTAACATGATGCTGCATACTCCAACCGGACAAGGCCATCACTCCTTGCTCCGAGTACTTGCTAAATTACTTCCCATCAGCGCTATGCTTCTGCAAAAACAAGTTCAGTAGTAGCAACAACGCATTCCGTGCTGCTGACACATTTCCATGTAAGAACGTCTACCCGACGCTCCTCTGCACCCACGCAGCATGGAAACCCCCAACCCCGTGACACAGTGCAAACGAGTAGTTGATCTGCAATAGGATCCACAAAACAACTAACTTATGACCATGCACCTAAGCTTTCCGCCTGTTTGGTTTTTAAAGGCAGACCACTTACAGAGAGTTGAAGTTCTGATGGTAACACCAGCATGAAGTTAGCTTTGCTGCTGCTGGTGGCACTGGGAATAAGACAACCAAATCTGGTTTTGCACTTTGATGGCACAGAAAGGGCTGAGAAAAGGCTGCTTTGAAATGAACATTAGGTTGTGTTCTAAAAAAACCCCTGCTATATGCAAGCTATATGTGAGCATATAAGGACGGATTTCCAAATTGTTATTTTTGTGATTTTTTTTTTTGTAAATTAAGCAAAAATATTTAAAAATATTCATATTTAAAAAATGCAAAAATCAGAACAACCAAGTACAAAAAGCTGGAATTTGGGGAAATGTAAGCAGCTTCCTCTTTTTGTCCAAAAACCAAAAAGCCAGTAGAACAACAAAACACAGATGCAAACAAGAAAAACATCAGATGTTATTTTCAAAGGACAAATTGCAATCTTAAAGCATCTCCTCAAAAATTCTCAGTATAAATAATGGACTTTTATTGTTCATTTACTGCAAGGTTAGGCAGCCTGATATGATGGATGAACTGTCAACCCCCAACTAAACTTCTACAATCCATCATAGAAAGAGTGGAAATTTCACTCAAAGTGTCAATAAACCTAAATGATGAAGTGCAAAATAGTTTACAGAGTTCTGATCATTTTTTAGAATCTGCATTCACTGCAAAATTTCAGAAACACTGCTCTTCCCCCTTTTACCTCCCCTTCTCCCTGGAATTCATAAAATGCAGGTGTACATCTTGATTTATAAGTCAATGATACCACAGAACCACAGAACAGAAATGAAGCTATCCTAAAAGTCTAGTGCCAGGGAAAACAATGTTTACAAAATAAACTATTTTACTCTACACAAACATCAACAAGATCGCCAAGATTTTCTAAAGATTTCTGTTATTAATTAATCAGTTATTCAAAAGTGGCCACATGAAGAAAATTAGCCGAGGGCTGCACTGGGGCTTGGTCTGAAGTCAAAGCTGACCCTGCCCTGAGGCAACCAGAAGTATTCTATGAGGATTGAGAAAAAAAGACCTTTTTTTGTGAATGCACAACAAATTAATTAAGATTTCCATTTAATAAAAAACAAGAGGTTACTGTGTCTTTACTTAACTTGCTGATAACTCACAAATCATTATGAAGTACTTGTACATAGCTACTAACTCCCACTAGTAACAATGCATTAAAGTATACACATTGGAAAACTCCAGTTTAGAACACCAACAAATTCCTAAGTGTCCTGTTCTACAGCAAAAGTGGTGGCAAACGCAGCACCACGAACAAACATGCAGATCCATCCAAAACCAGGTATTACATTGTTTGACATAGGTATCCAAGAGACTGTTACCAGCTTAAGCCTTTACCTTCTACAGCAAGATACTCTTTGCATCAGAGGAAGCCCGCATCTCTTCTTCAGATACACGTGCAAAAACCAAGTAAATCAGTTGTAGCAGACTTATCACAACATATTAAAAACTAGCTACCAGTTACTCCTTTGGACTGGTGATGTGTTGTGATTCACTTAAAGCTAAGTATGAAACTCCCAGCAGAAGTATCACAGTCACTACAAAAATTTTAGTTTTTACTGCAGATTTCAGAGCCTAATACAAACTTGTGTCAAATCTGACAAGGACATTTTAATAAATTGGTAGAAAGCATTTATAATTAACGCTGAATATAAAAACATATTATGGCAATCATAAAATCCATAAAAATTAGGTCATCCTGCCTTTGCTTATCATTTAGTATTTAAAAATACAATGCATTACTTTCATCTAAGCCATAAGCTTCTAAGCATCTAAGCTGCTATACGTTTATTACATGAGCTATAGCCCACTTCTCCAATATCTATTTTGTTTTTCACTCTTCTTACTAAACTCAGAAAAGCTCTTTTGAAAATAGTGACTGTGTCATTCTTGAGCACAGGGGTAACAACACGTCTGAACAGAAAACTCTGATTTCAGAAAATGGGCTAGAGAACAGAACCAGAACAACCCAAATGCTGAGGCTCCTTGTCTTTCCATTTCCTCGCCTATCTGTATTATATCATAACACTTTTACTGGAGTTTTATATCCATCTCTACAAAAAGGGCTCATTTTACACACCTGTAATGCAGAAATGAACGTTTCAAGGCAGGGACTGATGATAAATGAAGCTTAATTAATACACTATCAGTCCAACACGATACTGACCACGTATGAAGAAACTAAAATTGTCTTACCGTACACTTTGTGCTCTTTGTAATGGTCAGGGTGAAATCTGAAGAGAATTCTAAGTCTGGAGTGGATGCAGTATTACAGTCGATATGCTGTCACAAAAGGAATAATACAATTCGTCAGCAACAGTGTTGTATTTAAATTGAGATCTTTCTTGGGATGAAGGTTGTTCAGTTGCTCCCATAAAGACAACTTTTCTAGAGCAATAGTAATCCAGCTCTCCAAAAATGGGAAGAGACTTAAAACACGCCTAATCCTATCTGCAGGCTGACAAAAGACCTAAACCATAAACTTCTTCCCCAAACGTCACAGTAGACGCTTTGACTAGTAGTGGTTTGGAAGGAGATACATCACTCCATTTGAGGAAGTTGCTTAGGTAACTTGATGACAGCTGCCTGTTGTTGAGATGAAGTAGCTTTCACAGGCATCCATGCAGATATCCTCAGCAGCAATTTCTGAAGTCACTTCAGCTGTAAGATTCTGCATTGCCCTTCAGTTGACGATAACACTGTGAAATCAAACTGCAAGTTGCATTTCTTTTTTATTTATATATGTATATCTCTCTATATTTATAAAATCAGAGTTACTAAAGACCATTAAGCTTCAGTTTTCAGTTGTTGATAAAAATTCCACATTTTTTCACTGTATGAAGTTCTTTAGTTTATATACTCAGTTAAAATGCTTTCTCCAAGAACGTCATATACTGCTGAAGTTAAATGTCATATATGGTATTAATCAGTATTTCTCCATGCTGCCTCACCTCTCTTTAGGGGATGTTTTGCTTCCTGAAAAGTTGTATTACAAACTATTCAAAACAAGCAGCAGCAAATCTGTGCAAACACACTAAAATATCTTCTGTAATAAGCATATGATAAATTGGAACATTTTTAAGCTTTCCCTCAAAAATATAATCCATTTGTTCTGTGGAATGACTATTGATTAAAACAATTTACTTATAATGCCACTGTTGCTCAACTCATTAATTTCACTACTTTGTACTGTAACTCCAGCAAACAAGCTCATGCATTGACTTTAGGTTATTTTTAAAACTGTGATTGTTACTGAGAACAAATCACTATAAAACCATTAAGCGTAACAGTTATGTGAAGTGCTGCACGATGACAAACTTTGCTAGGCACAGACACCTTAGCCGGACAGTGACTGCTCATGACAGTATATATCAGAAAGGGATATGTACTATTAACAGTAAAGCATTTTCCTTCCAAAATGACAGCAGCTTATAGACCGCATGAGGAAAATTTAACTATAGTTATTGTTATCAACACTTCCCAGATGTTGTTTTAATGTATTTGTTTGCCTAACAAACTGATAGAGCTCTACTCATCCATGCAGCTGCTAATTTACAGCGCATGATATGTTCTTTTTTTATCTCAAACTTGACCTATTGGCCAGAAGTATTCAACTACACTTCCACTTGAATCCAAACATGCTTATTCACTACGGGTGTCACTATAATGACAGGTCTACAAAGTGTATTTCAACATCCGAGTTGATCACTCTACTCTCTCCTTACACTCAAGGAAAATAGACAATTTTAAGCCTCAAGTCACACAACTTATCATAGGTGTCCTTAGGAATTTTGTTTCACTGATTCTAGAGGGAGTCTAGCCAACAAGCTCAGAGGATAAAATGCAAGACACGTCTGTAATGACAACTTTATCTATGAATAAAGAATCCTGAAGTAAACAAAAAAAAAAAAGATGTAGAGATGCAGAAGAAAGCCAAAGTAGTTATTCAAGTTAAAGACATAACAGTCTCAGCTCTTCTTACATCGGAATACCTGATTTAAAAAAGCTTAATACTTTTTAATTTTCTCTGCAATAAAAATATAAACAAGAAAAGTTAAACAATAACTTGCATCAGGATATACTTACAACAAAATAGCACTTCACCTGTTACTGCTTTGTGGGCAGAATGACAACTGACCACAGCAAGTAGTTTCTATGCTGGAAGAGACTGGAACTACCCTCAATAATGGTGTCAAATTCAGGGATGAATTATGTAAACGCATTTTCTTATACATACAAAATACGATAGGAATGTATTTCAATACGGATTACCTATTTACTAAACAGGCAATTCCCACTGATGGGCAGTAACGTTACTGCCTTAAGCGTTTTACACTAGAAAAGTAACCATATGAACAGGAGTAACAATACCACTGTGACAAAAAAAAAAATAATCTTAGTTTATAATAGTCTTTCTCTCAATTTGATCTGAACTGTTCAAGTTATTAGTCAACACAAAGTTTGTCAGAATTTCAAACTAGTCAGTGTTCTGGAATTATATCTCTCATATATATATGAGAGAGTAGGTATTCTCTCATATGAATCACCGCCACCTTTGCTGCTTGTTCTCATCACAAAGTTGCCATTAAAAAAGACAACACAGAAAAGTAAGCATAAAATTAATTTAGTGAGTACTACAGAAAATACTGTTGCTTTTTCAGACATGGCCATTCTGTTGGATGAAGCTATGAATGGTGATAGCAAATGTTCTTCCAATGAAAGATCTTTAAAGCCAGCCAGCTTGACACAGAAATACGTAACAAAGCCCCCCTGCAACTCAGTACACTGACCAAGGTGAACAGGGAAGGAGAACAGAATAAAAGACTATTTTCTACTTTTTTGGGCTACAGCTTCCATTTCAGTTATGCAACTTGTAACTCACCAAAATGCAAGTAAATGTGGGTTTGGACAGAAGAAAATGTAGAACAGACCAATGTAAACGTGGGAAAATTACTTTATTAAGAGCTCAAACTTGTATTCTCTTTTTTTTTTTTTTTAAATGAAGTCTTATAGTCTTAACACCAGGAACCTTATTGCATTTGTATAATTTTGAAGATGCCAAAAATTTATGAAGGCTCTAGGATGATACCTTAATGACACTGGCTGTAGATATCAGTGTGTTCGGATCCAGCACCTCCACAACAGCTTCTGGAATTACAGCCTTCTTCATGCAAGACATGTCAAAGCCATATACATCTTCCCAGAAAAGCAGCTTGTCCACGTATTTATTCATATCCCCCACTGCTACTAAACTAATGGTGCAAATGTCAGGATAAACTGTAACAACAGAAACAGAGTAGTGAAATTTTATTTGAGACATGCATAAAGAGGACTTTTTCTTTTCTCTTGAAGTGATTAACATCTTAAAAGAACAAATGAAAGAACTTTTTTCAGCTCTTGGACAAGACACNTCTTCACGTTTGTCCTCTCCCTTCTCCCAAGAAAATCTTCAGAACGCATGCTTATTTACAGCTTTTCCAAATAACAGCGCAAGACTGACATTTGCCTTTTTAACAGCTGCCTACGGCAAAACCAGTCGAGCTCTTGGCAATCTCTATCCACTACTGCCTGGAAAAGACACAAAGAACGGCTGCTATGAACATGGCTCTCTACAACACTATCAAATAGNTGAAGTCTTATAGTCTTAACACCAGGAACCTTATTGCATTTGTATAATTTTGAAGATGCCAAAAATTTATGAAGGCTCTAGGATGATACCTTAATGACACTGGCTGTAGATATCAGTGTGTTCGGATCCAGCACCTCCACAACAGCTTCTGGAATTACAGCCTTCTTCATGCAAGACATGTCAAAGCCATATACATCTTCCCAGAAAAGCAGCTTGTCCACGTATTTATTCATATCCCCCACTGCTACTAAACTAATGGTGCAAATGTCAGGATAAACTGTAACAACAGAAACAGAGTAGTGAAATTTTATTTTAGACATGCATAAAGAGGACTTTTTCTTTTCTCTTGAAGTGATTAACAATCTTAAAAGAACTTTTTTCAGCTCTTGGACAAGACACTTTTTCTGCTACTTTATTTTCCGGAGTCCCATTTGTCCACAGAAGAGACTAGACATTGGAACTCAATTTCCCCAACACTACTCTGGTAACAGCATTTCCTGCTCGAGACACAATGCCTCTGTAGTTGAATCCCACTGCCAGGAAACGATTGGAAACTTGATACGTGAAGAAAATAGTTTGGAACATCCTATTCTGGCTTCTATACAGAGACTGCCCTAAAACGTATTTAATAACGGGAGACAGACACTCAAAAGAAAATTCAGGTGATGGCTTTGCAATAACAAGAAATCTCAGTGAAAAGACCTTATTTCCAGAAAAGAGCAAATATTCTTACCAAATAGTTTTATTCCTGTTTCTTATCAGCTCTGGCTAGTACTTGCCTTACAGACTACAACATTATTTCGGGGTACTGGAAAAGAACCTGAAGAGTATGGAAGCGACCCAACAGACAGAAGAGAACATCCCCATCGAT
>VXBL01004433.1:338262-363639 GCA_013400195.1 Aramus guarauna
CCGCCCCAAGTTTTGGGATGACAGCTATCACTCTTACTCTCTTCACGTTTGTCCTCTCCCTTCTCCCAAGAAAATCTTCAGAACGCATGCTTATTTACAGCTTTTCCAAATAACAGCGCAAGACTGACATTTGCCTTTTTAACAGCTGCCTACGGCAAAACCAGTCGAGCTCTTGGCAATCTCTATCCACTACTGCCTGGAAAAGACACAAAGAACGGCTGCTATGAACATGGCTCTCTACAACACTATCAAATAGTAAGAGAAGCTCAATTTATACTTAGCTAGGTAGGTTTCTTTCCACAAAGAAATTCGTATGGTTTGGTTTTAAGACTTTTAAAGCCCTTAAAGCCACATACGTTGAATTCCTGATCTGGCTTCAAAGCGAAATGCCTACTAATAATCACCTTATTTTACTTTATTTTTTATTGATACATGAATGTGGCTGTGTTAAAAAAAACGAAGCTAAGTTTCTCTCTTCCTCCCTAAAAGCTGGTGAGCTGTAAAATTAATTTTGTCTTCAGCTCTGCTTGAAATTGTAGCTTATCAAAATGAGCATGGAGCAATCATTGCTATAGCATGCTAAGTCAGAAAAGCAGTATTTTTTGCTTTGCAAAATACTGAAGACAGAAACAGCAAATTGAAATTAGACCTTTTCTATAGTGAGAGTAGATTTAGCCTAAAGGAAATATTTTTATACATATTAATGACAAAAAAAGAGTCTTCTCTGAAGAAGCTTTTTTTTTTTTCCTTCACATGAAGACATTAAAGTAAGCAATCACCTCTACCTTTGGAATGACTAGTTCATACAAAATACACTGTCATTTTTCTCACTTTCTGACTCTTTAAACCAGTATAAATAAATAAATATCAGTAAGCTTAAAAATGGAATCCCATTGCTAAGCTACCACCATCCCTACTTTGCAGATAAGGACCTCAAAGCAGAAGGCTTCTCCAGGAATAGGCTACAATTAACTCAGCAGTAAAAAGGCAGTTTGATGAGAACCAAAACAGGAAGGTTTTCAAAACGTCTTGCCTGAAACAAACCATTTGGTTCCAGCACACTTGACAACTGTCTCAGATACAGAAAAATCAACATCTGGTGGCAGAAGCATTTGCAAGTAGTTTCTGCAGCCATCAAGAACGGATTTCAACTTCTCAAAGCTTTCATATTGCTGTTTACTAGCGTGATGACTGCATTCTATTTGGCATTACCTCCCAGCACTTCAAACCTTAAAGGAACCACCACCGACACTCCAAAAATTAAAAGACAGCGTGAAACAAACAAGAGCATGTGACTACAGCCTTTGAGGGAATATTTTCCAGGGAAATGCTTTCCACAGGACGCAAGGGGTATGGCGAGAAGAGGGGTGAAAAGAGACTGAAAGTCCCTAGTTGTAGAATACACTTAGAGGAGTGTGTGAGCAACACTGAAAATGAAAACCACTGCAAAAAGTGATTAACTACTTTATTATCTTCTTTCCTTGGACTAGCTCACATTTCTGGGACATTCTGTTAACAGGAAAAAAGTTTACCATGTCTATCAAGCATGAAATATTTGAGTGGGACCATAATCAGTTTTTATTAAATCTCTTTGTCCGCTCAACAAATCCTTAAATCAGCAGTGGAACTCACGATCGATTATACAAAGTGCTTAAGAACAAGTGAAAAACTAAACACTAATGCTCTAATCTAACCTGTGTTTTCAGTTTAGCCTATCAATAGCAAATAAAAAAAGTACACAATGTCTGTTCAGACTTCACAAAAAGAAATCTGCATTCCGCCAATAGAGCACAGGCACAGTAATGCATTTACTTCCGAATTTACAAACCCACCCATGTCCAGAAGCATATGCTGTACTAAAGTTTGACTGGAAACGCAAACACGTTACCCAAGTATCAGCCTAAATAATCTAAACACAGTAGGGTTTTGTAAACTTTTAAAAGCATCTGCTTAAAATTGCATTTGCCATTTCACCCATTCTCCTCGATAACTCCAGGAAACCCTCTGCTCTTTCTGCAACCCTGTGACACTTTCCTGTGCAATCCTGACAGACTTGTCATTTTTTTTCTGATTAAGCCTATAATTTAATAATTATTCCTTCTCACAGGTGAAATGAACAAAATGCTGATTGGACAAAAGCACATACTCCTCAATGCTCTCACAGATTCATCGTTTTGACCATCTGTGTCCTTCTCGACTCAGTGCCCAGAAGTCATCTGTCACCAGTAACAGCTCACGTGGTGAATGGAATACGATGGGAAATCCTTTATCCCTTACCAATGCCTCACGAACTTCAGGACGCTGAAGGGTAAGGCAGCAATCCTCCAGATATACGGAAATAATTTCAAGGGAATACCATCATCAGTTTGACATGATCAGGCAAACAGTATTATGTTTCGAATGATGCCTTCCTTAGCGATGTCACCCGTCAGTGTGCACTGTGCTCAAGTGTATGCAAAAATCTATACTCGAGCAAGTAACAGATGGGTCATGGGCAGCAAGATTTTTATGTTCCTGAATAAAGCTATTATATACTGTACACATTACCCTACACAGTTTGGTATAACCACTGCAGCATGCCAACAGGCTAAATTGAAGTAACGACGATATGACTGACTGAACACAAAACTAGAAATTTGGATTCTATTCCCAGCTCAATTACTGAAAGATTTGGTCAAATCGCAGCTGCTTCTATTGCTTTTCTCAGCTTTCAAACAGTCCCTGGAATAATGATCTTGGGCTCAATAGTACAAACGGGCTTGAGACAAAATTAGGCGTTACGGCAGATTCAGGAGTTTCTCTGTTAAGACTTCCCCTCAGAGTGAGCTCTCAGTTTTGGCTCATCTGAATTTGGACGTGCCCACAGTTCTGCCGCTATTCATCCACCCTGCAGAAGTGTCTTGCTGAGCAACTCTGGCACGAATCGCAGGCACAGCCATTTACCTGCTCTACAAGCTGGCAGAAGAGCAGTCATCGTAAGCAAACGGCGTTCCATTTAAAATCTGGCCGTACCTATCGCCAATGTCTAATACCGTATGCTTTGTGAAGAGTCAAATAAGGGCCCGAGATAATTCTGAGACCCCAAAGGGTAAGTGCACTGCAGAACCAGCGCACCCTGTTTCTCAAAGGAAACTTTGGGAGGCACAAGCCACTACCAAACTTCCCAACAGTACAAGTAGGGCCTAGAGAACAAGATACTGTTGGAGCTTCGACAGAGGTTAAAAATTTCTGGCCCTTTTCAGAAGGCTTTGGAAGTAGTAGCTAAACATAAAATGACTCATTACAATTTTAAGAAATGTCCCCAAATGTAATTATATTGCAATGTAAAATTATCAGCATGTATCTATACAGAGTACACCACAACTGCATTCCAGATCTCACTGGACTATTCTGTATCACTGAAAACAAAAAAACTCTTATTCTGCCATGTTGTTCAAGCGGCTTCTACATATTTTAACACATGAACAGTAATCTCTTGCTTGTATGTTCACCTCTGTGACCAAATGTTGAACAATTGCATAAAATTCCTTTTTTCTTCCGCGCTCTGTAGCATACAAAAGCTCGCTGCCATCAAAGGGAAGCATTGCAGCAAGCACTGTTACATAGTCATTAATCCAATCATTAAGTCAGTGTAGTGAAACTAACTATGTGCATGGTTAGCACAAAAGGGGAAAAAAAACCCAGACTGATGACTACGATTGAAAAGGTCAATATGAAATACAATACTGACAAAGGAATTAAGCACAAGGAATAAAGCATTTGCAGAAAACCGCATCACATGAGGAATAAATATTTACAGGCATTTAAACACTGCTGAAGGTGACACTATCTAAGCTACTTAAAAGGATAAAAGAACTCTACTTCAAAATAAAACCTTTTTGTTCTGTCATTTCCCTATCCTCCAGCCAGGAAGTAAAAGGGTATATTCCCACCAGGACAGAATAAATATGCTGAACTGAAGCAATGTAAATCCATTAGTCATTTCACGTGGCTTCTTGTGTTTGAAACTACATCCTCCCCACACAACTTCCCTCCTCCAGGAAAAAATCCTATCCGCTTTTCCTCTAATTCATAGTAGCTTACTCAAACTATCACATCTTACAGAATAAAACTTGTTTTCCTCTGTTCATAGTTATGCAGAAATTGGGATTTCAAGAGGGGAAAAACAAATGCCCACAATGTGTGGGAAGAAGGAAGAAACATTTAGCCTATACTTAAGAATAAATAACACCTTCTATTCTTAAAACCACCATTAACTTGAGACCTTGATACCCCATCTAATGTTCTTCTATTACCCATACAGTAAATTAATGCCTTGAAGCTCATACTAATGGGAACATTCTTCATTTAGACGGGCAACTTTCTCATCCATGCATAGCTTATTCTAAGTCTCTGAGTTCATTTAGCTCCCCCCTCCAGAGCTAAATTTATTAAAAGAATTATGCACACCAACCTGAGCCTCCCTCTGCCAGGTACTTGTCCTTTGCATAGATGACAGAATCCAGCATTGACTCAAAGAGAAGGAAATAACCCTGTTTATAGAAAAGGGGAAGAATTTAGAAATCATTATGCTTCTTATGTAGCCTATTCAATCAATCTACAGATAGACATTATCAGTTTAAGAACCTTACGTGCCCATACATCTCAATAAGAGCCAGCACCCAATGAATTTCTCAACAATAGCATTGTCACTCCAAAACTTTAGTTACATGAAATATAATCTTTAATTTCCCAAACTGCAATTATCTAGCACCAACTAAATGAATTAACTATAGACAATAAATACCCATCTACACCAGCAATTACCCAAGAGAGTCCTACAACATCAAAAGAAATTAAATTCACCTCAAACCAAGTGAAAAGCTGTATGCATTTTTTTTTTTAAGTAGTAACTCTGAGGCATCATATAAAAAAAAAAAAAAAACAAACCCAAGAAAATCCCTTCCAGCTTAGAACTGCAAGTAACACTGAAATTACTGTCAGAGAAACACCAAATGGAACACATCATTGCTGCTTCACAACTGTAACTTCATGGTGCCCTGTACCAGCCTGGGCAATGCTAACACAGGTAGTAATAAATGATTTATCAGAGACATGGGTTCTTTGGATGTTCCACATCATTTAGCAGCACCTGAACTTAAAATATTGTCAGGATAAAAATACTTAGAACTAGATTTGTGTAGGCTTTTTTGGTGTTGGGATTAATTTTATAGCAGGTTAGTCACCCTGCTTTAGCTGTTTAGAATAACTTGTTGTATATTTAATCAAGTCAGGCATTTTTGGAAACAGAAAAAAAAATTCCTTAAACATTTCCGAGATAGAAAAACATATAGCAGTATCACATACAATTAGCATTTTATAGAAAACATCCAGTTTCAACTGCTTTTAAGTAAACTGTAAGTTTCTGAGATATATAGCCCCTGGTTTTCCAATCGACTGTCTGATTTTACACCCTTCCTATCTTCCAAAGTTGAGTATAATCCTTATACTTGCCGAATACTGTAACACGTTTCATCCACATACACATTCTTACAACATCAAATAAATTAAGACAAATCATGACAGCATACATTTTGGATTTTCACTTAGCGTCGTAATTCTTTTTTTGCTTAAAAAGACAGCTTAGCCACATGGCTTGATTTATACAGCGATTGCCAGGAGGAAAGAATAAAAAAAAGACAATTGGAAGTCCAGACTTTAGACCTGCAGTCCTACAAACCCAGTCAGCAGTAACCAAACAAAGCAAAGCTAAGAAGATGTTTTTCCTTCATCTTTCCTACACTTCCATATTTGTACAATCATATGGATTTTTTTTTTTTACATTTATTTTTTATTTTTGAAGTCATGCAACTGAAGGTAGCATTGTATGGGAACTGCACTGCTAAGACCACCAAGTTTACGCCATCTTGGATGTTTATTTTGCTTATGGCTCTTAGAATAAAAAATGCTGCAAGTTCAGAATTGCTTATAAAGATCACCAGCCACACTGCAGCCTTCAGAACTAAAAACCAAACTAGAAAACCAGAAACTTGAAGCATGATGTATTTGCATTCAACAAGAGCACAGTTTGAAAATAATAAAAGTTCCCTTTCCTCAACCTGTTTCTCCTGGAAGCAGGACAGCACTCTACTGGACACTTTTCTTCCAAATGTTGCCTGTTCTTCCACTTTACTGCCTAACTTGTACAAAGTCCTTAGAATAAATCCCAGAATGACTACTGCTTTGTGAGCAACATGATTTTCAGTAAGCTTTGCAAAACAGTTGAAAAGGACAGAGGCTCCAATTGCATCAGGCAGAGATTATTTTACGCCTACAGCAAGCCAAGAGCACAGAATGGAACGAGAGTTTTCTTTTTTCATTCTTATTCTCGCAGTTTTAAAAAAGGAATATGTTTGGTTCATAAAAATTCTTTTAACTGAAAATGAGTTCCTTTCACAGTATTTTAAACATGACCTCTAGGATGTATCTTAAAACCAGTTACCAGCAACAGTCAGTGAGTTACAAAGTGAGATTTTTACCATCAGCTCATCACTTATTTCTTCCTGCCTAAAATGCCCATCACCTACAATGTCTACCTATCAAGTGCAAGTGCCGCTGCAGGAAGACACACCTTCTCATCACAGGAAATACAGTAAAATTCTCACTGTCCCTTCCCCAACCTTTCCACTCTGGCATTACTGGTTCTCCCCCCTTTCTCCCAGTTCTATCTTCCCCCCGCCCCAATTCATTATAGCTTTCCCATAAGTTACATAAACCGTCAAGGGTATTGAATCAAGTCATTTATTACTTACACCAAAGCCTTTTGCTCAGTGTGCTGTGCTCGTCGGTAGTGTAATTTAGAATGTAATTTCACAGGCTGCTGCCTCACCTGTAGGGGTGCCATCTGGAAAGAGAATTATACCTGACGTCTTTTCCCCGTGATGCTGTGGGGCACTCTTGCTTCCGCCCCAATAATGTGCAGGGGTTTGTTTTTTCTTAAGCCTGTGTTAGCATCCTCAAAATTAATTACTGCAAAGAGATCTCTAGGATACAAATCTGTGAGCCGAATATTAATAATTCCATCTTGCTAGTGGCTAAACGAAGACATGTAAAAGGTGGCAGGTTCTCTCCTAAAGACAAACCGAATACACAGCATATCTTAATGTTATGCTATCATATTATGTGTTTTCTACTAAAAAGCTGGCCGTTTCTTTCTCAAAGCGAACATGCACTTCCTTATTTTTATATTTTCAAAACTGAAATGAAACAGTTGTTCTCCAGCTAACAACAAAAACACACAGAAACAGGAAACACACAGCACTATGGAGTTATTCTGTTCAAGCATGCGTCTGTCCTACATCACGTTCATCCAAGAAGTCAGTATCAAAAACACTTGAGCCCACTGACAAATCTGAATCCAGAGGAATGTGACAATGGCTACAATTCTTACATATCCCTTATATCTGTATTTTGCTTGTTATAGAATTATAAAAGGCTCACAACACTTTGATAGCTTAGTATCCTGCACTGTTAAGTTTTTCTGTATTATTCAAATATACTACAGCACTCTAAAATTTATTTTCATTTTAATTCACAGCCGTATAAAAATATTTTACCAATAAATGAAAATGTAAGCATAGGAAGTTCTTTTAGCATTAGCACTTCAGTATTCATCATGATATTCTTCATGGAGAAAAAGAGATTAAGCTCTTTAAAGGCATCAAGATGCAAGAGCAACACTGAAATTTAAAATATACCTAATTGTGTGGGGAGTACTGAAGTAAAATGCTTTGCTTAAAACATAACTTATTTCAGATTAAAAAAAAAAGCCTCTTCGTGTACAATTCTCTCATCAGTTCCCATCAAATACCTTAGTGGAACTTGGTTTTGCCTTCACTTATTTTCTACTTATTGGTGAAAGCCATATATAAAGAAATCCTTTCAAAAAGTGGTATTAACATGTTTACAATAGCAAGAATTAGCAGAGTTTTTAGTACAGCAGAAAAAAACATGTAAGGGTAGAATCGAGAAGAAATATTTAACTACTTGACTAAGCAATGCTTTTCACTCCCTGTCTTGTATCAAAGATCCATTTTATTATTTTCTGTAACATAACTGAACCTGGTCTGGTACTCTCAATTCAGTAAGGGCCCAATATTGAATATTTAATGAGATGAAAGGCAGCTATCAAAGACTGAACATGTTTTTTGAAATCCCATCAGTATAAAAAAAGTGCATTATTTTCTTAAACTGGAGTTTCTAACTACAAGGTTTCCATTGCATTACAGAGTAAAACAAGGTATGTAAAACAGTTGGACAACGGCTTCTGATTTATAACATTAAATGTAATCTTGCATTAACAGATGCACAAAATTGATGCAGCCTGCTCAATTTTGTGAAAAATTACTTTTTATTTGACAAAATCCCCCCAAAACCTGTGGCACATTTAAATGGGATACAGCAGCTACATGTAAACTCTTCTGCATGCTCTGCTGCAGCCACCACTTCCCTCCCGTTAAGTCAGCCTTCATGCTGACCTCTCATGTATGATTTAATTTAAAAAAAAGGAAATAATTCATTACTGACAGAGAAAGCCCACACATTTTAAAACCACAGCTTGACTTTGTTATTACGCACACCCTGTCACATGTCCTTATACAAATGTAAGGTGAGCGAGAACACCAAATGGGAAGATCTGAAGAGCAGGAAAGTCATACCCATTATTGGTTTTGGGAAAAAAAAAAAAAAATCATCCAAGTATTTTCATGCTAGGGAACACAATTCCTTTATAAGAACCATTTTGCTGTAAAGAAATTAAAGCATTCAGCTACTTAGTATGCTCTTTACACAGCATTATTAAACACACACACAAAAAAGGAGCTCAATTCTTATGTCAAATTATAAGTTATTACTGTGTTATGGAAATAGAACACTTGTACTAATGCACCTCCAAATACCAACAGAAACAACAGAGAATATTAATGCTAGAGAAAGACTAGTAAGTGTTAAAAAAGCATCATCACTGGGAAAGGAGAGAAAAGATGATTTCCAGTGTTTCAGACATGCTCACTTCCTAGTCCTTTTCCCTGGATCCCCAATACCTCCCGTTCACAGCCCATTCTAACAGCACTGCAAAATTATCTAACACCCCCCCCCCCCCCCCCCACACAAAAAAAAAAAAAAAAGATATTAGCTACCTGAGCGACAATACAATTAAGAGACAAAGAGCCTCTGGATTCTGTCCTTGGTTTATTTTAATTTGAGAGGCCATCTCTTTCCCGGTTTCTCCTTGTATAAAATTCTATTGCATATTCAGTATCATAAAGCCCTGCATAAACCTGCAATTTGTGAGAGTGCACTGTACTTTCACACTGTATTCGAGACAACCATCTAAGACAATTGTCTCAGTAAAACCCCTTGCAAATAAGAAATGCAGATATTTTTCAAGTGAATAAAACTCTCAACCTCTAGCTTTATCCTCTTAGCTAGAGAAAGGAAGTAAAAGCATATCGAAAAAACAATCTGCACACAGATGCAACTGAGCAAGAACATTCCAGAAAAACATTACATGCCTTTTGTTTCTTTCTGCATTCATCCTTTCAACAAGCTGCCTACGAAGTTTGCAATTACAGTACCAAAATCCACGTGTGCAATAACACAGACACCTTTGGATATTGATGGCAAATCTGATTAGAGAAAAACGTCATTGTTTCTTAAAATTCAGCATCTCTGGGGAGAACGCACAAATGTGATCCTGCCCGAGAGCACCTCTACGGTGTATACGATTCATAAGTACTTCCCCAACGCCCATACAAATAGCAGCAGCACATTCAAGTCAAAATTCTAAACTTCCAATGAAATTTGAACATTCACAATCCATTTCCAGGTCAAGTTGCTAACTGACAAGGGCTGTCACTCTTACACTAAGGTGCAAACTAATAACTGATGTGCGTTCAGAAATTATTTGCCTCAGATTGCCACTAGGCAGTGCATACAAATACTCAATTCCTTGTACCTTTGCTTAGAAACATAATTCATGTAAGTCTACAGTTTGAGTAAGGTACAAGATTTGCCGGTAGGTGCCCCATGGTAGAACACGACAAGTAAAAAAAATAAAAATGTTAAGGTTGTACCTGTAACCACTAACAATCCTAGAATCCTAGAATCATCTAGGTTGGAATAATTCGTAGTTTCACAAATTAAGGCTTTCAGAAGTTTCACAGATCAGAACTCCAGGCAACCAATCCTGGACACGGAGATCTCTACAAAAACAAGGCCAGCAGTGAGATCTTCTGTAAAATTCACCCATCTTTACACTCAAATAACCTTTGTCCAAGAACTGGAAGACTTTCTCCACATAGGATCCGTTTGCTTAGCAGAACAGGCTATTACTTGACCATTCTTGTGTTCTTTCTTAGGGCAACATGGTTTATCGGGTGAAGTGGTCTTCGGTCCACCTGCTCTCCTTTGAGCTCCTGGCTCAGAGCACACATGAAGTCCTTAAGTCAGGCTGCATACTTCACCAATGTTTTGCTAAAAGGAATGCATAGCTGTCTTCAGAGTGAAAAAGTCTAAGTAAATGGATTTGTCTAGGTCTTTAGTAGTCTAAGAGGCCCTCAATCTTCAGCAATCTACCTGTTGGACACCAACAGAACAGTTCATCACACCTTCCACAGTCTCTCTCAATGGTTTGCATTCTAGTTTTAGTCAAACACAACCACACAGATGCCCTGCTTATGGACTGACTTTACCAGTGTCAAACATGCATACTTCAGATGTCATACGCAATGTATTTTTTTAGTCTATGTTGAAAACAAGATCGCTGCTAATTTCTTTCATAGGCTTAAATAAAGCCACTGATAAAGAGAGTTGCTCATCGTTCAGCCTCTAGACCTGGAACATGACAAAAATGTAGCCAGATTAGTTTAAAACTGAAAGAAATTATTCTGGCAGATGGTAAATACAGATTTGAAATATAATATGGCTACATATATTCTCACATACATATACAGACTCACACATCCCTACCCACTGTGTAATATTGAAGACTTTCTCCCATTTATGCATATTATAAGGGGACAAATTTAAAGATGAAAGAGAAATAGGAATAGCAAGCAGACTGTGGAAGCCATAGGTCACTTACACAATTAAGAGAATGATCACCAGAAGCCATTATGTTGGAGATGCTCATAACACAACCACCGTACCTTTACAATACGCTGTCCTACGTGCCATCTTTCTCAAAAAGCTTGTTCTAGAAACATTCCTGGGGGATGCAGTATTTTTCCTCTCTGCAGCCTCCACTCTGGTGCTTCAGACTTGTTTTTAATTTTCTGATACTCCATATGTAGCTCTAAAAAAAGCTTATAGTGTGCTCTTCTTAAGCACTGTTCCGCACCAAGCAAATCAAAGCTATGGCTCCACAAAAGGGTTTGATGTTTACGAGTCTACAAGTAGTTTGTTTGCTAAACAGAACAGCAACTTTTCCTATTTCTGTTACAAAGAAAAACCACTGTTCCCATTAGAATTTTCCTGCTACTCCATAAAGATTCTCTAAATAAAGAGCTGAAAACTGATACTGAATTCCTTTTTGCTCTCACACTTTGCATTTCCGACATTTTCAAGCACTTACATTCACATATTAACAAAAGATTTCACACTGGTCAGTATCATGAAGGAAAAGAAAAAGCAAATTCACATCAGAAAGCCAGACAAAGAGGAATCTTCATTTGCATCTAGGCAACATAATGTTCCTCTCTGGACAGTGTTGGAACAGCACATACACTGTCCAGCTATCAATCTTACTTCCACAGCATTGTCTTCTTTATCTCTGTATTGCAGCAACCTATAAAAATGCTAACATTCCTAAATATTTAGAATACCTAATTAAGTGAAATGCACATGGCTATATTATTATGACATTAAAAGGTAAATTAGCACACAAATGGGAAACATGGAACATTCAATACTTCATTTCTTACAAGAGCTGCTTTTCAAAATCCTTTACTTCACCTTAGAGATACTGATTTACAATACAACTTAAGAGCTTAAGTGCCCAAGTCGTTTTTAAAACAAAATCTTGGGTTCCAGTATGAGAAATGTGATTTTGTGAACATTATTCTTGGTGCACGTATTGGGTAACTGGGCACAAGTTTCCCTGAAAGGACTATAATTACATTTCTAGGGAAGTCATGATACTATCAGAAATCACTAACCATAACGCACTATTTTTAAACCACTAGTTTAAGCCAATGACTTAAACCTCACTTGAAACTAATGACCTCAACACTAAATTAAGCTCGTACTTCAAACAACATTCGTTATAGCAGTGGAGGAAAAACTTGTGCGGATTTTCAGCACGCTGAAATGTGTTATAAAAAAATCCCACAGAAAAACCAAAGCAAACAATTTATTTCCACCTTTACCTGGAAACTAGATAGATATACATGGATACACAGTGAACATGTGACCTCTCTCCCTTGTGAACAGCAGAACAGGCACAGTTTGTTAAAGAAAAAAAACCCAACCAAAAAAAAAAAAATAATCACACCCCACCACAACAGAAACTGCAAACACCAACCCAAACCCCCCTGACTTTGAATATAAGTTTTCATTATTGATCTTAAATTTGAAGGACAAAAGAATTTTTCTTTAAGTCCAAACAACGGGAATGAGCGTGAAAAACCCCTGTATTTTGCAGTGCTTTTTGAAGGTCTGCAATACGAGGAGACTGAATAGCAGAAGTCCACAAAACAAGTCACAAGGGGTGTGTTTCCTATCACATTTTTGACAAGAAACAGACTTAGTCGCTATGAAGTTCAGCCTGGCACTGGGTCTTGTCACACAGATTTCTTAATTAGGATCAATGGCAGGTAGCAAGCCCAACTGTGTAACAGTCATCAGCCAGCTCATGAAATAAAGTTAACAGGCAAATGGCTGAAATCCAATGGATCGCAGGAAATGCCTCGCTTACATGCTGTATATTGTATGACACTAACTACGTAATAGAAACTTATGGCTGTACCCAAAGCAGCTCAACTGTAGAGAACCTTGACTTGAAAGAGTGTGAACAAGAGGGATGAAGAATTGTATTCGAGTGCCACATAACCAGGTCTGTCATCCTGTCTCCCACACTGGCAAAGATACTGTTGCAAGCATGATAAATTTTTGGCTTAAAAACATAACATCGCTTAAAGAATCATTTTTCAAATTAAATAAAACAACACAATTTTTCCTGAAAATAACTATGTCTTGAAAAGAATATTCATGCACCTTACCATCCATTCAGATATAATGACATCCACTTTTTCCAAAGGCAGATCTACTTCTTCGATTCTTCCTTTGACTAATGTAATGATATTTTCAAGTTTATTTAATCTGCAAGTCACAACGTAAACAAATTAGTTTATATTTTCAATTTACGCTGTCAAGAGAGATATACTGATGTCTATACTTTGCATTTCTTCCCCCAAACATTTTGTTTAACTTATCAGGAAAGCACTAAAATGTAATATTCTTCTTCTCAGTTATACTTCAGAGGGAATGTTTCCGAGTACCCAAAAAACTGCAGCAGATTAAGTGCCAGGCAAAGATGGCAAACAGTAGACCTGTATACCTCCAACATGCTGTGTATACAAATGTCTAAGCTTCAGAAACCAGGAAAACAGAGAAGGGGACAATTTAAAATGATGCTCCTCTTTACTTACAGTTGCTTGTTCCCAGTACTCCTCCTTTAACCCCTGTAGCGTATGTCTATAGCGATTAGAGCCTACTCATCACACTAGGACAGCTATGGAAATTAACTTCCTCAACAAAACTAGCTGCAAAGTCACTGAGAACAAACATTCCCTCTCGATCAGTATTACAGTTATTCCACAACAAAGTCATCCTCCCCACTGTGATTTTGGCCCAAATCATCTGCAATGTTTAGTCGCTGCAGCAATCAGGCATTAACTAATACGCAAGTAACGGTACAACCACCCTGTATGAGGAAGGTACTGTGATGCGACTACAGTTTTTGAAACAAAAACTGCATGACAGTGAAATTACTAAACAGGAAAATGCATGAAATTTAGTATTTTTCCTCTTGGCAAACCACATTAGTCTTTCTTGCACATACCATTATTGCGATAGCTATTCTTATAGAGGGCAGAAAAGTATTCCCACCGAAGAAATTTATCATTCCGCTGCAGTTCTTATCTCTGCCCCTTCCCTCCCTATCCTGATATCTTACTCTTACATTCTGTCTGGCTTTCAATGCAGACTAGTAATCACATTAAAAATTCAATCTAAAAGACAATGGGAGAAAGATCAGAATGAAGGGAGGGAAAGGAAAGGGTCAAAGGGCTACTTGAACATGTGGGCTGTTGGAAAGATCAATTAAATACACTCGACAGTCTTCTGTTAGAAGAGTAGCAGTTTATCACTAATATAATATTTAATGCTGTACAGAGAAGTAAAACCCAAAGTTCTAAGTGAGAAATGAAATGCTAAAGAGCTACCACCCACAACAATATTTTAAGGACAAAAAGTGATCTAAGGATAACTTCCTAAATGACCACATACAAGGACATTATTTAAAACAAAAGAGAGGAAAAAGATTAATTCATTACATACTTGTTCTCAATTGTAAGGTATAAAAAAAAATTTTTTTCAAAACAAAGTAGTTTACACATTGTAGGAAAAACTGCGGAGATGCTATTTAGGAAGTGTACTTCAACTTCCTATTCTAGCGTAACAGTGACGAACAACAAAAATCAAGTCATTCACTGCACTAGAAATTTTATGGGCAGCTCTTGACAGTAAGGAAAAAAGAGAAGGCAAGCATTTAGTTCAAAATAACTTTCCTGCGTAACCTCAGAAAAGAATTATGCCGCTCAGGTCACTTATTCCAGTTTACTTACATGCATGGGTTGCACTGTTTCTAGTAATTAGCATGCTAGAAATGAACCCGAATTCTGGAAGGGACAGAAGCTCTTGAGCACATACTTGATCACAGGCAGAAACACACTGCAGTAGTCATTTTTAAGCTACACAGAGTTGTTTAGTACTCCAATAAATATTTGTTACTCCATTACAAGTTTGTCAGCTTTATTCCTTTAGGAAAAGTAGGTTTAACAAGACAAATATAAATTGTTTTGATGCAAATTGAAAACTTTAATGTGGATTGAACCTTTTATAGCAGAAGGTATCTATAAACGTGTAGCCTTAGCGATGGTTCACTGTGTACTTCAAGTGGCAATTCATCACTCGACAGAGAGTTTAAGAGTTTTGATTTGTTGTTTTTTTTTTAAAGGCTTGCCCTTCTCCTCACCAAAGGTAATAAGTGCTGGCTGATACCGATATGCTCCTTTAAGTATAAATAACATAAAGGACTACTTCCGCACTTGTTGAAAGACATGAACGATCCTAAGTTTGTCATCTAGTATATTAGAAATAAAACACCATTTCACATTTATAACCACTCTGAAGACATCATGGACTCCTGGGAAAAGTTCTCTTTAGAGAACAAGTTCTTGTGCCCTAAAAACATTTTGGTTCAAAGTTGCACCTAATGCTTAACACGGTATTTTTCTTAAACAGGCATTTATTTAATAAATAATTTTACAGCATCCAAGTGTGCAGTGTTGCATCTCCAATGCATGAAGCAGTATCTAACAAAAAACTTCTGCCTAAACAACCTTATTTCTGTACAATTTAAGCTTCCATAAAAACTGTCAATCCCAAATTCCTCAGTAGCTACCTTTACTTTCTTTTCCACAGCCGGTCTTACAAAAACAACCAAACCAAAAAAACCCGACACACCTCAGCTATCAACAATGCACATTTTCACCTACATTTCTGCTACCTCATGCTAGGAAATACTTCAAGTCTACAGATGCCATTGCTTCATTTTTACATATACTCACAGTCTCCCATAGTATCTTCTATAGGTAAATTAGTGAAATGTGGAGTGGATAAATGAACCATTAGACGAGCAGAAAGCTGTGTAGATTGTGAGGTTCAAGAGATGAAAGGAGAAGTACAAAGTCTAACTGATAGCTGTGAACTAGAGGTGTCCCTCATGGTTCAATGCTAGTTCTGATACTAATTAACACCTTTATTAGCGACCTAATGGGACAGAATGCACCCTCAGCAAGTCTGTGGGTGAGGACACACATGGTAGAGCAGTTGATATGCTAAAGGGTAGGGCTGCTATTTAGAGGTATCTCAGACTGTAGAAATGGGCTGACGGGAGCCTCAGAGACTCAGCAAAGGCAAAGATGAAGACCTGCACCTTGGCTGGAATAACCCCATGAAACAGCACAGATTGGTTCCTGCAGGTCAGAAATCAGCTCTGCTTGCTATTCCCACCTTGCCCCGATGAGGGACGGGGTGAACAAGTTGAACCTAAGTCAGCTGTGTGCCCTTGTAGCAGCAGAACAAGGAAAGTGATCTTACCCCTCAATTTGACACTTCCAAAACCGCACCTGGAGTACAGTGATCAGTTGTGGGCTACCCAGTACAAGACAGACATTGATATAATAGAGCAAGTCCAGTGAAGGGGCCACCAGGATGATGGGAGAAGCTGAGAGAACTGGGTTTGGTCAGTTAAGGGATGGGTTTCTGATGTCTGCCTCTGTCTAGCAGAAGGGTGAAGAGAAGACAGAGCCAGCTCTTCCCTCGTATCACAGGGACTGGATGACAGGCAACAGACACCAGCTGAAACAATGGATTGGGGGTTGTTTGGGTGTTGGTTGTGGGGGTTTTTTTGTTTACCTTCCCTTCCCATCCCCCCAAACTATAGACAATATTACAATGCAAAGAGAATCACTTCCCAACTACCATGAAAACCAGAGGGCAGTAAGTTTCCAAAGGAACAAAACACAGGGTAATAGACATCTACTAGTCTCGCAGAGTCCCTTAAATATACCAATGTACAGAGAACCTTACTAGAGAAAGGTTTTCCACAAGTTAAAACTAAAATACTATATAATTATAAAAGCAAGCTACATTACATGTCTCCTTTTTATGTGCTAAAATTGGTAAAAATTAACTAATGCATGACAAGCTTTTGTTTAAAAACAGCCTAGTTCCAACATGATCTTATATATACATTTAGATGAATCGAGTAAGAGTTGTTTGATTTTCAACATAGAAAAATAAATTTTCTATTGAAAATGTCTATAGTTCTAATTTCTATACTTCTGTAAAATACTTTCTATAAATTATAGAAATTATATCATTATTTAAAATTCCTATATAGAAATAGAAAATTAAAAAGCTATAGACACATTTAAACAACTTTTACTGAGTTTATCTAAATCAGAACTGTTTCTTTAACTGACAGTAGTGCAGCCAGGAAAAGTTTCTCACGTCCTCTTGCAACATGTCTCAACCCTAATGTATGTTGTCTAAAAACGCACAATTTTATCACTACAACATTTAAAGCGTAAGAATGGAAAATGGACTGGCAGCAGTCAGGTGGAGACTCTGTCTGCAGCAAGGCAGCACTGGCCATTTGCTAATATTAAGAGGAAGGTGTGGGAAGCATCCTGCCTTAACTGCACCCTGTTTTAATTACCCCTACCAGAGGGGCAAACAACTTTATTGCACATCAGAATCTGTGTTAGTTCTTAGGACAAATAAAACGCACTGAGTGATAGGTGATCATTAACTAGTAACAGCATTTTAATAACTTTTTGCAGCAATATTTACCGTACTTGGAACTTTTCCTACCTAATGATGTCCATGGCCTGATAGACGATTTCAGATTGGTCAACTCCAATCACTCTCTTCGCGCCTGCTTTGGCAGCAAACATGGAGAGTATTCCAGTTCCACAGCCAACATCCAAAACCACCTGAAACGAATAAAGGGAGGTAAAATAAACATCATCTTTCCCTTGCTATGATTTTTCTCCACATCTTTCTACACCAGTCAGATACCATATTCTAACAGAAGGAACAAACGGTAGCATCAAGTCCTACCATTACAGTCAGAGATACCCGAGTCAAACTGCAGTTCTAACTCCACACCTTCTACAACCTTCTACAGACAATGAAGGACAGTAGCTCCAGCCGCAGATGAACTCGTCACAGGGGAAACAATCACAAGCGATTATTTGGGCAACAAATAAAAGTTACATGAATTGGAGAAACAGGAAATTATAGCTCGAGCAATATTAACCAGTGAATGACTAACAACTGGATTTAGCACTGAAAAAACATATTCTAGCTGCAGTTTCTCATTAAGAGTCTATTCATAAACTTAAATAAAGATTCCTTTAATAAATTTCCTTAAATAAAGAATCCTCTGCTAGAAATGGCTACAGTGCCTCAAAACAGCTATGGCTCAAGATAACTAAATTTCAAAATGGTAACTTGGCACAGCTTTAACACTTGGAAATATTTTCTGTTTAGCACTATTTATAAGCAAAATAGGACCAAAAAAATCCAAGAAGATGGGATCCCTAAGTTTTCATGGAAGTAGAATAAACATCATCACTACACTTGAAAAAAGTACACTCAACATAGCAACGAGACTTATATAAATGCTTGCTTTTGACATCTCATGTATTATCTACTGTAGGAAGACTGAAAAGTTTAAAAATGCAAAGCATTTGCAAAAATGCAAAGCATTTGCAAAAATGCAAAGAAAATAGTACTAAATATATTAATTAGTACAGTTCAGCCAGCAGCATTGAACATCATAAGCAGAGATTTTACCAAGCAGCCTTGTTCATGCCTCAGTATCACAACAATAGTTCTTCTAGTATCACAAAAAGTTCTTCTGAATGGCAGCACANTCACAACAATAGTATTTTTTTTCTAACAGCTGGAAACTTCTCAACAGCTCAAACACTTTTAATCTTGAATGTCTTACAGCAGAATTTTAAGCTATAAGTTTCACATTTTCAGTTTTCACAAAAACAAAGAATATTTTGAGGTTCAAAAGGACCCCTGGAGACCACTTAGTCCACCTCCCTGCTCAAAGCAGAGTCAACTAAAGCAGACTGCTCAGGACCACATTCAGACAGCTTCTGAGTATCTCCAAGGATGGAGACTCCACAACCTCTCTGAACAACCTGAGTCCATGTTCAATTGCCCTCACAGTAAAAAAAGTGTTTCCTGATGTTTAAAGGCAATTGCCTGGAGCTCAATCTGTGCTCATTGCTTCTTGTCCTGTCCCTAAGTAGCACCGAGGAGAGTCTGGCTCCACGTCCTATACTCCTCCCACCAGCAGGCATTTGTACACACTGATCAGATCTCTCCTGAACCTTCTCTTCTCCAGACAAAACCACCTCAGCTCTTTCAGCCTCTCCCTGTATCACAGATGCTCCAGTCCCTTCATCACCTTTGCGGTCTTTCACTGAACTCACTCCAGGACACTCATCTCACACTTGCACTGGGGAACCCAGGACTCGGTACAGCCCTCCAGAAGTCATCCCCCTGGGGTACAAGAGAAGGTTCACCTCTTCTGACCTGCTGGTGACAAGTCATCTAATGCAGCCCAGAAGGCTGGTTAGCTGCCTTTGCCACAAGAGCGTGGGTTGCTGGCTCACGGTCAACTTGGTGTTAACCAGGACCCCCAAATTCTTCTCTGCAATGGTGCTTTCCAGCCAGTAGACCACCCAGTCTCTGTGGATGTGTGGCGTTATTCTTCCCTCCCCTCCGCAGGATTTTGCATTGCCCTTTGATTGCCCCGAGCCCTGTGCACAGGATCTTCAAGGGGCCATTTCTGCAGCCTATGGAAGTTCTTCTGAATGGCAGCACAGCCATGTGGTGTATCAAGCACTCCTCCCAGTTTTGCACCATCGGCAGATTTGCTGAGGGTACATTCTGTTGCACTGGCCAGATCATCAGCAGTCTTATTGTTGGATTTCTACCTAATATAATCAAGCTTTACTAATGGTGTTTAAAAATTCTAAGCACTAAACCCAAAACCATTCTGAAATCTGAAAAATCAAGAAGTTTCCTAAACACTACATACAGTCACTCCTATCATACGTAACACTTAAGCTTTAACAAGAGTCAGAACTGTAAAGACAGATTTCCGTTTCCATGCAAGAGACCTAAACAAAAGAGTAAGCACAACTTAAGCAATTCTAAGACAACAGGAACACTGAGTCAGAATTACTAGTCATAAAAATAATTTATTAGAAAGGAACATTAACTTGTTTCACTGTCTCTCCTTAGCACAGCAACCTATGTTGTAAAAGCTGTCCTCACCACTTTTATGACTTTTTTTTTTTTCCCAAAGAAGCCATTGAATCACTCAGTACTCAATCCCACACTTGAGAACGATAACTGCATTTTAAAAAATATTTTAAGGTAATAATGCACCTACTGACAAACATTCTAGCTTATGACCTATTGAGCATTCTTGCTTTGGCACAACAAAAACTTGCATGTGCACTTTTAAATTTCACCTGAGAGTATCAAAGTAAATACTTGAATGCAAAGTAAATACTTGAATGCTCTGCACCTTAGGTCTGCTTGCCTTCCCTTGCATACAATTTTTTACATTCTGGCGATGGATACAGAACAATGATTCTGAAGCCAGCGTGAATAAAAATAGCCATTTATTCTTAGCAGCACAGTGTAAGTGAGCTTCTGCTGTGATGTACTGGCAAGCAATGACTGAAGAGCTGACTGTCACCTGTCTTGATAGAGCAACTTACAATCTGGAATCAGACTAAAAAACATTAGCGTGATGAATTTTTTACAGCATCTTCTGTAGAGGCTGGCCACAGAAGTTGCGGACAGAGTTACTTGTTCCACTTGGAAGTCTATGCAGCTATGTTCCAATTCTACAACGCATTCACAAGTTACATATGAGTATGCAATGGCTACAGAAATCCCCAGGCTGAAGTCTTCCTGAGATAGGAACAGAAAGTAAAAATCAATGTTCTTGCAGCTGCTGAAATCTCATGCCCCTTAACATCATCTATTCTAACACTTCACCCATGGTAGTTAACAAAATTGCTGAGCCATGAAAGCTGGAAGTCAGAGCCAAAAATAAACCTCTGTGAAAGAACAATTTTGATGTATAGTTGCATGAAAGAGAGCAATCACCACAAATTGGAAAAAAATCAAAACAGACACCACTTTGGACAGCTGCCCTGGTCACTTAAAAACCCAGATGGAACTCATCTAGCCTTAGGCAGGGGAGAGGGGTGGAGAAAAAGGCACAGGAGAGAAAATATACAAGCTGGAACACATCCGAAGAATGGAAAGACAAGCAGACTGATCACCAATTAGCCTAAGGACAAGGGTCTACAGCTAACGCATTCTTGCAGTGATCACATATGGCTTCTCACCAGAGATCTGGAGCAGCTGGACTAGCGATTTGCCTATACCATAACACATTGCAGCATCACATCTTTCTCTGTAGTCTTATCAAAAACTGATATTCTGCTTTCAGTAAGAGAAAAAAATTACTTCAAATTCAGACAAACATGAGGTCATGTAATTTGGCCAATTAAATTAATTCCATCAATGAACTTTTAGTAAGAACAACGTTTAAAACCTCATTTTTTTCCCCTCAACATAGCATTGATGCCTGCCTCAGACTTCTACAACAAAAACTAAGCATGGCAATAGTGTTTTTCTAACCCATCATTCTTCCACCAAAAAGTACTCTTGCTCTAAAATGGATCACATTTCCTTTTACTGAGTAAGGTCACCTTAACTACTCCTGCTAGGTAATCTCGATTGCTCAATTATCCTAGTTTCATCTCAAGTACATCTGACAGGTTGAAAATAAAGGCAACAAGCAGGATTCATTCAAGTTTTAATAATTTCTTTAGAAAGCTGAGAAAGAACAAACAAATTGCCTGGTCCTGAATAAAGTATCCCTAATCAAGAAAACCCAGGTATTCTGTTATCATGTTACCGTACAATCACACCCCTTTGGGATACCGCAGATTTGCGTCAAAAGCTAGGACGATCAATTAAGCTCTTTCAACAAGCTCCTCCCAACCCACCTCACAGATTTCCTTGCAGAAACCACAAAAAGCATCACTACGTATTTTCTAAGGAGGAATACCATACGGGATTTCTAGGAAATATGGTATTAGACTTCTCACTTTTTTATTTTTTAAATTGTAATCACACTTTAAGTGAAAACAACCTACTTCCTTAAGTCGGAAGTTTCACTCATGAAAACGGTTCTTAGAGCATCATACGATAACATGAATTAAGCAAACCATCTTAACAATTCCTTCAGCAGAAGTCTGTAACAGATGTCACTTCAAAGCTAGATCTCTGAAAAAAATCCCATATATTCTCCATAACAGCACACCAAGTGAAAGCTACATCAACATTTAGTCAGACACACAAGTTAAGTGGGGCACTGGTAACCCAGACAGAAGGTGTTGGGAACTCGAAGCAACTGAGAATCTTCCTTTCCTATCAACTTCACCACACTATGACAGGTTTGGATACACTATGAATTTGAGGCAAGATGTATCTCCACCAAAAACCCTCCTGTAAAAACACTGAGTTCAGAAACCAGTTTGTAGATGTTGTGACAATAGACAAGCTTTTCTTTAAAAGTTGAATACTTTCACGTGAAGTAAAAACACATTTTCTAGCCTATTCCTGAGCAAGCGCATCCACAGCCAAGGTTGAAGCTACATTGTCTGTAACAGTTCATCCACGTTTTGTTTTGAATGTTACTAATATGTCCCTACGGCAGAGAAGAAATACAACCAAGTCTGAAAAATTACTGTTCCACCAGGACATACATTCCATGTAACTTAAGATCAGTCTTACTCTGTGAAAGCCTGTGGTTATCAATTTTAGGGGCATCTGTGAAACTAAATTTCTCCCAAGAAAGTTTTCTTTCCTTTATTGATCTTTCTGCTTTGTTGGATGAGCTGCCCAGCTATGCGGTCACCCACCCGCCTCTTTTAAGTAGCTGGGAGCGTTCTGTAACACTTTTGCTTGTTCCCTCATTATAACTAAAGAGCTTAAAAATGTTTAGTAGACACAAGCTTGTGGCATGGATTGAAGCAAAAAGGAAGAAAACTCTTTTCCTAATATTCTTCTGCTGTAGTTGCCAAAAGAAAACCAAGGCAAGACATACAAAGAGTATGCACTATCTACCTTGCAATACCTCCTGCCTAGGACAAAACCTTATCTACCACAATTTCCAAGTGAGAAACTATCAGATGTGTGCACTTTTATTACTTCCACAACTATTCTGAAGCCTTGTATTATCACTTATTAATAGTGTCTCAATCAAAACCAAAATAAAAATCAACAGCAATTGCTTTCTGTAAACCTAGACATCCTGGTTTCACATTAAGAAATATCCACACACAGCTGAAGGACGGTAAGCACTAAGCAGAGGAAAGCTAATCCAGAACAGAAGGCTGCACAGCATAACTCAGAACACAACAAACTCATCAGAAGTAACCAGCAGAAATAGAGAAGAGGAGGATCATGACTGTGCAGGGGTCATAACCACACTAAGATCATAAACAAACGTCACTACAATCTCTCCTCGCTACAAGTGAAATACTAGCTCCTGGTTCTAAGTCCCTTAATAATAACAACCTAGTCTGGAGAGATTAACCGATGCTAATTCAATAAATCAGTTGTGTATGAATTCTTCCCCAGTTCTAATTACACAGTGTTTCTAGGATGTTTTTACTGTACCAGGCACAAAATGAAATTCACTTGAATTCTGTGAAAGAGGCCCTCTTAAGATAGATTCTACTTAATACACTGGACAAGAAAGGCTCAACTTAACCCCACCAACATAATTAATGAGCATCCCGACATGGCACACAGGACGATGACAATAGCAATCAGCACTTCTGTTATCAGCACTTTGCACCCTCCAGCAGCTGAATAGCACTCTACCACCTAATAAAGCCAGAGTACATTAAATCAAATCTTGTCAGTGTGATATTGCATTCCCAAAGACACAAAGTAGCCAATCTGAATGATTTCCACCACTTGAGAAAAAACAAAGCACAGAAATTATTCTATTTTCTGAGCTATTTTACCTACCTTGTCCTTGAAGATATGTGAGTTTTGATAGACAAAGTCACGATAGCTTTCCGTACGCACTTTATCCTAGGGTTTAAAAAAAAAAACAAAACAAAACAAAAAAAACAGTGTTCACTTTTTCTCCAAAAAGTATATCATTCAAAAAAGCTAAGAAACCTGCTTTTTAACTTGGCCTAGAGATGTTTTGTGGCTACTGTACTTCAAAGGGCTCTGCAATCATGACACTTCCCATGCGACATTCTTTCAGAATTTATTGTCTTTGCAAGTGAAGCCACCTGAGCCTCTGGAGCAAAAGTAAGAAATCAGGTTACGCTTTTCTGACCTGCTGCATTTGATTTTGGATGTTTCAAAGTTCTTAATACCTCTTCGCCACTTTCCAGGAACAGCAGGGATAGAGTGGCAATACTGCATCAACTTTACACAACAACCTTCTACACAAGGGTAAAAGTTTGAGTCATGAGCTCATAAAATGTTTTGTACCATTTTATTCTCTGACACTCCTACGACACACAGATTCCTTCAAAAAAAAAAAAAAAGTTACAGATCAGATTAACCTTTTCTATCTCTGAACAAAGTGCAAATCTGAGAACAAATTAGTAATTGAAGTTGTACAGCCCGTTCTATGGAAGCCCAATATAATAAAAACTTAACCGTAATACAATGTAACCTGAGAAACTGGAATGTTTACAAACATGTAACTAAACATTTTTAGTATCTTAGTATATGACAGCTAGCAGTACAGCTCAATCTGCCAGCAAAGTAATATATTAAAACACTGATTGTCTTAATATGCATCAGGAGGTAAACAAATTGACAGCCAAGTATGGGTTTGGAATTGCTGTGCAATTCAAGTGTTAGAGCAAAGTAAAAGAAAAATTTTAACCCATTTTTATCTAGAAAACACAAGTCTGTAAGTAATACTGAAGTATAAAATCCAACTGCTTATATTTAAGTTAACATTTTTCTACTACAGCAGGTAAGAATTTTTAGAAACAATACGGAAACTAAAGAAATTTTCTCTAGTGAGAAAGAACAAAGTATTTTATTAGAAAAGCAAGATCAGAAACAGAGACTGAAAACAAAGGATGTGTTCGTAAAAATTCTGGAAACAAAACAAATTATTCTGAGGCTTGAAAATCCTAAAATCCAGTTTTAAGTCTAGGAGGATTATCACAGACACACAGAGCCCAAAGAAACAATTAGGGATGATTTTAGAAAATTGTACATTAAAATTTTACATAATTAACGTGTATAAAAAAATCAGGATCCTTTAAAATTATATTGGTTTACTATGACGTTATATTCAGAGCAACTATTTTTAGTACTTCACCCCTACTGCAGTATAATAGGATTTGCTGAAACAACTAAAAAAGTCTAAAAAAAAAAAAAAAAAGAAAA
>VXBL01004433.1:363664-374418 GCA_013400195.1 Aramus guarauna
AAAGAAAATCGGAAGGTTCAGTATCATTCAAGCAAGCAGTCAGCTGGAAAGCTTCCAGCCTTACATCCTGCCCACTCACATTGCCTCAGCACCGCCCCAACTTAATCAATACAATTCTAGCTGCCGTCTCTACTATACGCACTGCTGCTCGAGTAAGCCACGGTCACTCACTTCAGGACTCTCTGGTCATCAATTCCATTCTCTCAGTCACCATTTCAATGTAATGCTTTTTTTCTTTTGGTTTTAGATAAAATGGTAAGGAAATTTATTAAGATGATAGTCAAGAAATTCTTGAGCAGAAAAACAGAACAAGGGAAACACTAGCCATTTGGCCAGTGTAAAGTAGCAATGCTCTTCCCCCATCTCTGAAGTATTCACAGAAAAAAAAAAAACAAACAAATTCAAACATCATCCTACCACTACCAGGCGTAGGAAAAAAAGGTTTCAAAACTGAACAGTGTCAGAAACAGACTTAAAATTCAGACAGCAAGTGTCCTTTCTTAAAAGTTTCAGTGTAGCAAACCACTGTATTTATCCAAGGTAGAAAAAAAAAAATATTCAAAGTGAACACCTAGCATATAGGAAAAAAAAAAAAAAGAAATCAACGCACACAGGAGAAAAACCAATTGTTTTCCTATGATTAGGTAAGTCAAAAGTCTTCTTAAAAGCATTCTGACAAACATCCTTTGAAACCAATAAAACACGGTACTGTGCTAATCTCCTTGTGCAGAGATGCAGAAATATTACAAAGTTTATTAGCAAACAGAAAGGCTTCCTCATCCTATAGCCTATAATACCTCAAACAAAATTTTTACACAACTACAAAACCAAACTTCTATCACCTTTATCTCAAAGACAAATTATATTTCTCTAGACTACACATTTTGGAAAACATTCTAATTCTGCAGACATCTTTGTGTGTCTGTAAAATCCCCCCTTAAAATTATGCTTATACTATTCTTAACACAGATTCATGTGTATTTCTACATTGGGGCCACTAAATGATTCATAAAGCAGAAAACTTTAGATGCTACCTGTGTGGACAAAGTCACTTCATAACTCCATATTCTATCTCTACATTAGGCAGGAATTTTATGTATTTATAAACAGTTTCATCATTTTAAGGTGTGACTTTCACAACTACAATACTTTCTCTGAAAGGAAGCATTAAGAGATTTTGATTTACCTGCCAATCAAAAATTGATGGGTTTTATGTTAGGTCGTTTGGGTTTGTTTTTTTTTAACTTAAAAGGGCATATACAGGTTTGTCTTTGAATAGTTTCAAGCATTAATTTTTTATCTTTATTGTAAAAGGAGTATACAATTTTTCCAGTTGTTCAATGTCATGTTATCAATACACTGAGCTATGCACAAACGCCAACAATTTCTGTTTACCTAGTGCAACAGGAAACCACAATATTTGAGAAATGCGTTTTCCTAACGATTGAAATTTGTTAGGCAAACATAAACTAAAGAAAAATATTCACTGTCTGGACCACATTTTATCCTTTATCTTTTAGGCACCCAGGACAAAGCTGCTTTTGGCAAAGTAAGGTTGCAGTACAGATCCTGTAACATATCTTCAAGCACATCTGTAGAGTAAATGATTTTGTGTTTCTAATGCTTCCCATAAACAGAATTAATACAAAGGAAATAAAACTGAAAAAAGATCTCTCAACCCAAGTCCTAGGAAAAAAATACCATCTATAGAAAGGGTTAAAAATGCAGCTGCTCTGCAGTATATTTATGGGCACACAGCCATAAATGGCTTCCATCTTTCCTCTTTAATCCTACTAAGATGCAGTTGAGATGACTTTCTAACCTTTAGCATCTCTTCGTGTATCCCATAATGCCCATAGGAGCTGAAATAAACACCATCCTCATCCTCGTGAAGGTCTGCAATGGCGCCGGATGACGAGCTGCTGCTGACATCTGTGTTCATCACAAAATCCCGTGCAAATTGTCTGTAATCAATTTGAAATATGCCCTTGAGACATGTTTATGGGACCATGAAAAGGAGGCGGGGGTAAGGGGGGAGAAGGGGCTTGAAAGATGTAAGGATTCCATACTGCACAAGGGCTTTGACAACAATGGGACCGGCTTTAAGCGTGCACAACCTCCCTCTGCCGGCTCCTCCAGACTGCTGCATGGCCGCTGTCCATCCATCACCCTCCTGCAACGACTACCTTCAGCTTTCAACCCGCAAATATCTATTTTTAAGGAGGAATTCTTCTATTCTGCGCTCGCTAGCACAAAAGCTAGTACCACCGTAGTGAAAACAATATGGGTTTTAGGCTGTGTAATGCAGATACGGACTCAATACAACCAACGGCACAAGAACTACAAGCAGTACAACACTGCATGACTAGCAGAAGGTAGAAGAAAGTACTTTAAAACCAAAATATCTGGGTGGAAACACACCAGAGCTTAAAATTCAGTTTATTACTTTAATTCCACACTGCTTATTTTTCCTCCTCCATGGCCCTGCATTCCTAATGCACGCATGCTCTTCTCATTTCTCAAAGCAGTTTTGGTGACAACATACAGAAATCAAGGATTTTATCATGAAAACCCAATTAAGAGTTGACAAGCAAACACCTCATACTATACCCCCAATGAAGAGAAAAAGCAAACATGTTTCAGCCAGGTAATATTCCTCCAAGGTCTACAGTCCAACATCAACAAAGCTTGCATTCTAGAGCACTCCAAAGCAGCCAAAGCTCACCTTTACCAATGGTCACACTTTCTTAAATAGAAACTTCGTGTACAGAAGCTGTAGGTAACATCTCATTACCAGTATCACCCTTACAGAACAACAAAACCCACAAACACTATTTCAGTCCTGACGTGTAAAATACTTCTCTCTTTAACTAGTTTGGATGGGGAAGAGAAGGTGGTAAAGGAACTCATATTAAAAGTCAGTCACCTGACTTCCTATACATACAAGGTCTCATTTTTAATATTGCTTTTCACCATGGCAGTCTGCATGTTCCTCACTTTTTGATAAATACCAAAACTATAAAAACTGAAATTTACAAGAAAATAGATTCTATGACATACAATTAAGTATCCTTAGCATCTTGTAAGATTTAAACCCAATTTGAAATTTATTTTAAATGGATTCAACCTATAGTTCCTCCAGCCTACGCATGCAAGGCAAATACCAACTGAACTCTAGAGACAGAGCTGCCCTCTTTCCTTTAATAAAGAAAAAAAAAGGTAAGTAAAAACCAAGAGCCATCATCTCTAAACAGGGAACAGATGAAAAAAAAAAAATCAGGATATACAAGCCATGCTCTTAAATCTCTAAGTTATATCTAATGCTAAAGGCGACCTAATTTATAGAACTGTTATGAGGGTGGAAAAAAACAGTCACTAGGCCTTCAGCTACCTGTCTTTACATTGTATCCCTTTGATTCTCATAATTCTACAAGTCTACTTGGTCTAGCAAACTTGGAAAAACATTTCCACAGAAATTACTTCACAGTCCACTAGTGGGTGTCCTCATACTAGTATTCAAGGGCTCAGAAGGCAACAAACTCCAGGGAGCTGCATGACTGATCCTCAACAGGCAGTCATTAAAATACCTGAAGTACTTTTTCCACATCTTAGAGAGCAAGAACTACATAATACAGTCATGTCATAACTGAAAGAAGTTAGAGTTACTTAGTCTCCTAAGACATCTTTGTAGATTGGTATAGCATGAGAAAGCTCCTGGATCTAACTTTTTTTACTCCATAACTTGAAGTCAGCCAGCCAGCCAAATACTGGTATAAACCTATTTCCATGACAAAAAACAGTCGAAAAACAGGTAGATTTAGGTCCTGTATACTACTCTTGCTCCACATCAGGCTTCCAAGCTATCTTTATTTCACAGAGATTGACCTGAAAGGACCCACCTGTACATAGCCTCTTTCAATAGAGTAACCTCCGGCATGAATCAGTATCACTATTCAATTACAGCATCTAGGCTACTACAATGCTATTAGTTCATCCGTCCATAATTTAAAACTGTGCTGCTTCATCAGATCTACATCTGCCTATTTTTGTTGCCAGCTGATCCCTGCTGAATTGAAGAGCCTGCATTGACAAAGAACAATTAAAGGCTCCCTTTTACAACAGCAGATAATTTGATATACTAACCTCAAATAAATCTATGTAAGCCTGACTGAAGTCTGGAGAGCTGAAAAGAAATTGCAACTGATGACCTGAAAAGGTTTTTCTTTCTTTTAAAGAATAAGACAAGACACAGAAAAACCTAAAGTTTCCTAAGTACGATGACAAGTTTCCTCTCATTTTTATTCTTTATGATGAATTAAAGCATAATGTACGGAAGAGTACTGTATGCTATAAAGTATGATCTGCAAAAGTTAAACCCAGTCGAAGACAAAACTATTCATTTTTGACATGTATAATTGTTCACAGCTGGTAGGATTTGAACAAATCCACAAATTTATTTTGGTATGCTTAGCTACTGACAACATCCAGTGTGTACTCCCAAAACATACGACGAACCCTCAAATAGATTTTCCAAAAACAGGGGTTTTGCTGCTTTACTTTTCCACAAAAGAACATTAATTCCAAGTCTCTTAAATACAATTTCAGTTCTGCAGTGCCCAATCAGTGTGACTTTGAAGTGACATGTTCATACACGATTTAATCCTATGTGACGCAAAAATTAAGCTTATATTCGCATTTTATCCATCAGTATCATTAATCCATATTTGAAGATCTCAAGATTTAGAAGTAGCATGAACAGCTATGGGGATGTCCCAGTTCCTGATTGTGATGCACTGAATATTCTTATTAGCAGAACCCACTCCTCAGACTGAAGAGTTGGTCTATTAATTTCACTGAGGGTTTCTCCAAACTATAACTGGATTCTACTATTAACAATCATTGTTTGGAACCACCTCTCAAAATGTTTAGAGTCCCGTATTTAATTTGTCAATACCTCTCTCCTCCACTGTGTACATCTTCAGTGTTCAAACTCATATTTAAAGGACTAATGGAAAAGTGACAAAAAACGCCAAAGAGTGGTCTGAAGCAAAATACATGTTTCTGGGCCATGTGCTTATTTAGCTTTCCTAAGCATACTTTGCTCTTTTAATCTGTGGAGGTTTTGTGCAGTGTTTACTCATCATCTACAAGGTGAAACCTACAGTCCCAACACAAGCCATGAGTTTTATTTTCTAGTTACTTTCTACCACTTCTTTGAATTTCTGTTTGTCTTTAAACATCAACATCTCATCTCACCTAAAACACAAATTAAAAAGAGAAACTTCAGTTCAAACACTTACTTCATTTTTTGAAGATCATCTTGTGCTCTAGCCAAGGCTGCTTCTGCGAGTCTTGCTCTGTGTTCCGCATGTTTCAATTGTTCAAGGAGCATCATGGTATCATTTAAACCATTAGAACACAAAACGTTTGTAGGTTCACAAAGATCTTCTATATCTGATGAATTGGGGAGGAAAACCACAAAACATCTCTCAGTCAAGTGTTGCTTCACAGCGGCTTATATACATATGTTTCCAGTGTTACTGTTTCTGTGTTTAGACAATTTGTAACTATAGTCTGCTTTACAAGGAGTATCAATTTGATAGGACTAACCACAGAACACAATACTACTCAGTAAAACCAAGTATGCTAGAAGCAAGCTTGAAGTTCACAAAGCAAGTAAATTCAGAGTTCATATTTCTTTAAATATCAGTGTTTGATTATAGATAAGAGAGATATTAGGTTTAGCTCAGGTTAATTACAGTCCTATGCTCTATTTTTTCCAGTTATGTTACTCTGAGACCAAAACAGCTGTTAATCGTAAAAGATAAGAAGGTATATAAATTTAAAATTTCTTAATAATTAGACAGGAACTCTTAATTTTCAAACTAATTCCTTAGGCTCTTATAAAGCTTATGAACATATAAAACTCAAAAGAGCATAAGCAGAACAAATCTAGATGACACACTGCTTTTAACTACCAAAAGTCAGAATCAACATTAGGTCCCATTCACATCTTTTGCTAAATTCAGCTAGTGATTTCAACAGATGTCAGTGGATTAAAAAAAATGGTGCTACTGTGGTTTTGGATATAGTAAGAAGTTACTGCCCACTTACTGGGCAAAAGACTTCATTAAAAAACATCTGTTCCTTTTAATCATGGAAGACTATTTGGCCTGGAGGACTGAAAGGAAGCACAGATACTTAAAATAAGATTTCAGAAGTTCAGATCACTCCCATAACCTTTCAGCAACTACATCAGCACCTCAAAAGTCCATATCTTGGGAATTAGACAGGAGCTGATACTGTGAAATGTGAAATTCCCAGAGTAACCAACCAATACCCTCTAGCACACATAATCTCTGCCTTCATGCAACAGGGCTCACTTAGAAAAGGGCAAAACTACATTCCAGACTGTATGGAGGAGAAAAAAAATCCACAAATCCCAAGTATCTGATGGTTTAGGTGAAAGAAAGATGTACAGTCAAGTGTCAAATAGGAACAGAGCGGGAGGATCATGGGCAGCAAAATTAAGTTCAAAAGTCAAACCGAATTCTCTTAAGGCCATCTGATGAACACAGAAACTAAAGCTGCTGATATAGATTGCTAGAATGACTAAAGAAGCAGAAATCTTCTATGCAGCTGTAGTAATTTACTCTTAGGTGGTTCAAAATACAACCTCTATAAAAGATGAAGATATTTTCAGCGAGGCAAATTACTTACTCCTTGCTTACAGCATAAATTTTTGAATGAACGCATCTATTTTAAATACCTACATTTAGAAGCTTTAAAAGCTTCATAAATCTTCAGTGACATTTGGGTGGAGTGCCTCCCTGACCTGCTTAATTACTACAATTGCTACATACAGCATCTCCGCTATGAACATCATACTTACAATAAGCAAATGCAGATGATAAAACAGGGCTACAGAAATCTCAGCCATTAAAAATCAACATATAACATGTGGTAAAAATTTCAGAGCGTAACTTAATATCATGACTTCAGCTATTACATGGATTTTCTCATGTACCTAAGTCAAATGAACAATAGAGATGATGCTTCGTACGACAGGAACTCTGCCAACACCACGTTTACCCCACAACACATTGCAATAATGCTGAACCGTATTTATTTACCAAACTGAAGTAGGAGATCATCTTCTAGCTCTGGTTTCAAATATTCCTCTCCTTCCCAAGGCAGTGGGCTGCTGAGTGAACTCAAACATGCTGCTGTTGGTTTCTAGACAGAAGGAGAGTATGTAAGCTAAGTTTCTTTGAAAACACCAGCCCTTCAATTCCATTCAAGAAAATAAGGCAAAGATCTGTTCTTCCATCCGTTAAAATAAATGGGATATTACTAAAGCAGCTTTGTAGTAAAGGCCGAGAGACGTAGTACTTTAAAGCACGACTAGCGAGAACAGTGAATAAATGAAATTCTGACTTCCATCCCGGCTATGACAACAAGGACTCAGCACAGGGACACTACAATCATGGTGACCAGAGAATAGCACAAAACTACACCTATGAGCTAGTCTGGGTCCCAAAGCCCAGGAAGATACAGGATCAAGGAATTCAAGTAGTAATTTACTAGTAGTAAAGCACCACAGACAGACATCGAAGGATACTTCTAGGACTAGAGGAACCAAGTTTACTCAGGTGTTTGACTGTGTCAGACCCATAGCCTACAAGAGGGCTAAACAATAAAGCCAAGATACTAATCCTGCAAAGCGTTTTTACACAAACCGTGCTGTAGGGACAAATTTCAGAAATGCTATCTTCTCTCCCGTTTGCACCTGGCTGGTTAATACTTTGGCAGGAATGGAAAAGTCAGATTCTGGACTTCAGTGTTTCCATGTCTGTGTTTACTCTGCATAGCTATCTATGCCTTTAATAACTGAGGATTTAAGTAAACATTTGATGATTTAAGTAAGAAATGCTTCATTACACAAGATGGTATTAAGTCTACACCTAAACTTTTAAGGAACAATCAAAGAACATACTTCAAAGTCCCAGAATACACAAAATATACCCAGGCCTAACTTAAAACTGCAGGTTCCCATCAGCTTTCCTGTTTCTGCTATTGTTTTAGCAGAGATTAATTTTAGATTCTGTGACCTAAGGGATCAGGTGTTATCCTTATTAACAGTGCAATAGGGGTCTGGCCAGCTCACATCCCCACTAAAGAGTCTTTTGTACCAACACGCATATGAGGACTGAGAAACATCGGTTAAAGAAGCGAGGCCATTACTGGAGTGAGACAGCAGAGTCAAAGGCCAAGATGAATTAACAAAACGTGATACTACACAGCATGGGCTTTGTGCAAGTCTGAACATCCTCTTCTAAAAAGAGCAGAACTCATATTAATTAAATATATTTAAAATTAAAACAACTTCACATCTAAATAAACCAAGTAATAGCTGTTTTGATTCCTATGATTTCTTATTTCTAGAAATATAACACAATTTCATACAGTTCTTAAATAAAGCAAATCGAAAGCACAGCATCTTGATTTCCCATTCTCCAGACAGAGATTACAGAAGTGATACATGACACACCTACCTTTAACCTAACAAAGTTTATTAGTTTAACGTATCCATAAAAATCAAGTCCTGAAAATAAAGGAAGAAAAATAATGAGAGCCAGCTTGCATTACAGAAAATCCACATGCATTTTACAATCATATGAATACTAATTACTCGTTCAATTGGCCAGCTTCCCCTTGGGGTGTACATCACTATCTAGTGGTCTTCCTATCTTAAGTTTGTCATTTACATTTCTCTTCTCTTCAGAACCAAACCAGGAAATTCTCACCCTCAGGACAAATACATTTGCTGCACATTAAGAACACAACACATGTAACGTGGCTCCCAAACAAGTACTTAATTCATTTGGCAAGCAACCACATCAGGACAGCCACATTTATCTGCTACTAGCTACCTTGCTTATATTTTAGGCTGCTGCGCACCTTCGTTCATAATTTTACCTTTCTGCTTAATAAAATACAAATCGCTCCTGCTCATCAAGAATATATAACAATATTAATTTAAAACTACCACCTTACACAGAAATAACAGTAGTTTAAATACAATTACGTACTCCCTTCAAGAATAGCGAAGACACTGCGTAAACTCAAAATACTTTCCACTGGATTTTATACAGAAAATAGACCAGATCTTACAATTTTACATGCAGATTTCTAAAAGCTTTATGTGGTTTCCATCCCCTTATCCATCTCTCCTTTTTAGTGCACTCTCTTCAAATAGCATTTCTCCAGTACCGTTTTCTTTCCCCTGCTTTGCAGTTTTCCTCAATATGCAGTAAGATACGTATTTCAGGCTCAATAGTTTAAACCTTACCTAACTCTCCAAAGCCACCCCTCCACTTCCCATACATCCTCCTACACGTACCTCCCTTCAGTCACCATCTTGGTGTAAATAGACAGCAGCTTCAAGTGAAAGCCAACGTTACACTTCACTTAGAATCTAACAGACAGTGGAGAACACATCGCCGTACAATCACCTGAGGGGACGTAAGCCAAGACTACAAAAAGCCCCTTAAAAGACACCAGGGGCACAAGCCCAGCTTCTACACCTCTCGGTGGATGCGTCCACTTTGGTCTCTGCTAAGCTCCTGAGCCCGACAACAGCGTCACTACTCGGGCACGACGACAATCAGGTAAACGGCTCTTACTCCAGCACGCAGCGGGCTGGCTCAGGTCCATCAATGAGGCAGTGGGGACGCAGCACAAGCCAGCAGAGATCAATCCTACAGCGGTTACTAGTTGAGAGCTTTGCCAGTAGATAAAGCATACGGGAAATGGCCAGCAGAAAGATAACCAGAAACAAGCTAAGCTTTACGTTTTTCAACACAATGGTGATACACAGAAGGAAATGACAATTCATAATAAAACTTACCATGTTTATTGATCACGTCACAAACGTTAAATTGATGCTCTGTTTTGCAATGAGAGAATACATCTTCAGCAGAACCAAACAACCTGTAATTAACAAATTATTAAATATGCAGTATTAACATGCTTAGAAGTTGTAACATTGCTGTGAGCTTTGCTAAGTAATGTGTTCAGAACACATCTTTTTCGCTTTTGAGAAAGAACAAACAGGCACCTGCTTACTCGCGTACCTCACGAGGCAGCTTCTACCTTGTTTGCAAAACATTTTGCAACAAAAGGTAACAAACCCGTAAAGTTTTGTTTGACAAAACCACAAACCTTGTGAACTTTGAAAAACTCCCCGAAAGCAAAGACAACGTCAAACCTGAAATGTAAGAACCCCACGCATGTAAGACAGGCTAACCTGCTGCATCAAAGTAAAGAGGCTCATCTATTTACTGGCGATGGAAAAGATGACAGGAGAAATTCAAGGGACGAACTTCCACTCTGCCTCTGGTGAGGAGAGGGGAATTAATTACCTGCTTTCCGCGCTACTTTCTCTCCTTTAGTCTGGATTTAACAGACCTTTGGCTCTAGAAAGCCCCTATACAAGACCAACGAGCTACAGCGCACTGTTCCAAACTACGTATTGTTTCTCTTTCTGACGTGACTGCCTCCCGCAGGCCCAGTCTGGGGGCTCGCACCCCGCGGGTAGCACCGCGCCTCAGGAGGCCCCGGCCGGGCGGGGGAGGGGGCCGCGCAGGGACACCCCCAGCACGCCGGGGCTCCCCTCGCCTCCTCACCGCTCGCAGAAAAGGCAGCGGGTCCGCAGGCCCTCGGCGGCGGCGGCACCTTCCTCATCCTCCTCC
>VXBL01004433.1:374477-416977 GCA_013400195.1 Aramus guarauna
GGACCGTTACTGACCGGCGGGGAAGGGGGGGGGGAGGGAGGGGGAGGACAGGGTACTCACCTGCGCGAGGAGCACCCGCCGCCCGGGAGCCCATGGCCACCGCCCCACGTGCGCCGCTTCCGGGAGGCAGCCCCGCCCCTCCTGCTACGTCAGCCCGGGGGCGGGCCCAAGGCGAGAGCGCGCCCCCTGGCGAGGCCCGCCGGTCACGGCGTTAGCGTCACTGGAGGCGCCGACCGTTATTTTTCAAACGGGCGGAGCGGCGGCAGCGCGACCGCCCGCCGCCGCCATCTTGTGGAGGCCGAGCCGCGGAGCAAGGGGGCGGCGGGGAGGGGGGAGGGTGTGCGGCTTCCCCGTCAGCTCGGCTTCCACCTGCGCGCCCCTCACTGTTAATGCCTGGCAGCCTCACTGAAGCGAAAAGCAGGCAGATGGATAAAAGGGTCATGGCCTCAGCCGGGCTGAAATAGAAGAGGTTGTTTCTGCTCAGAGGTGGAATCGTACTTTGTGAGCTTGACAGGTGGCTGGCAGCCAGGTTTCTGTTTCCTGTGAACGGCATGGCTGCTGATGGGAGCGTTAAAGGGAGTAACACATGCGTATCGACTTTTAAACAAAGTTTAGCAACAAAGTTTTGGAACTGAGGGCCTCGCTCAAATGCAGAAGTTAAAAGTGGCTTATAAAAAGACATGGAAAAACAAAGCTTGAGGCTCATTATCTGAAGAAGATAGTAATTGACATTGTAAGTAGGTTACCACCCCTCCATTTCCTCACATTATTTTGTGCCTGACAGAAAAACACATCTCTTCAGAACCAAACAGTGCCTTTCCACCGGTTCGCCTGGGGCTCCCAAGTCGCACGTGGTGGAAAAAATGTCGAAGCCAGAATTTTTCCAATTTGTACCCTCAAAATGTATAAACTCACTTTATTGTGCTACTACAAATACTTCCAAAAATAATGAAATTGCTGCTTTGCCTTGAACCCGACTACCTTGTATGACTACTAATTGCAAGAGCAGAGGTACGCTGTGTGTCCTGTTAGCAGTGGTCCAAAGCAGATGGCTAAATACAGTTTTTGTGCATCATCTCATAACCGAACAAAGGTACAGTCTGTTTCCTCATTTGACATAGTTAAGAATTCTCCCATATCTCATCGCTGCTGTTAGACAACCGCATCTTCGTAGGCATCATACATGGATTTTTGTACGTCAAATTAATAAATGCTCCAGCCTTGCAAAGAGTTATAGTCATTTTTTAAATAACATCTTGCACCTTTTGGTAAAAAATGCTGAGAAGGTTAAAAATAATCCTTTTTTCTTAAACCCCCATTCAGTTAGCAAAGTTAGGGTGCCTCTGCATTGGCACTTCAGATCAGGAGATCCGACGAGTCCTTTACAAGCTGATTTGCTAAACTGCCCCGCTTCCCGTGCTTTGGTTCACATCACAGTGTGGTCTCACAGCACATCAAATAGATTTTCCAATGAAACTGCCAGGCTGCTCCAGGACTGCAGGTCACAGGACCAAACTACAGCCCAAAGTTAAAATCTTGAAGCATCCAGCATTTATCATCATCAGTGCAGTTTTGAGTCATTTCTAGAGGGATGGAACGAAGGGTCAGATTCTAGTCTCATTTTTAGAGTGCAAATTCAGGGGTCTTTGCTGAACATAAAAGTATAGAGATTTGATCAGTAAGAAAAAAAAAAAATAGAGGGAATGCAGAATTCCAGAAGGAAACTCCAAAGTCTGAATTTACTTGAATGGATTACAATCTCTGCTTTCTAATCTGTTCTTGTAAATCTGTCTCATGTAGCTTAATTTTCCCTTTCACTTACGCTCCTATCGCTCAAAGCTAACAAAGAAGGTTTTTAAGTACGGTACTAATTAAACAGATCAGGCTTGCCTAGTCATAGGCAAATCCCAAGGGACATGAAAAATCTAAATCCAGAAACTGGTTTTAGATAAGACCAGAATGACAGGTTTGAAAAAGGAAATTTGATCTAAGAAATACTAAATCAGACTCCTTCACAAATTCTGTTTTGAGTTTTGTTTTAAATTCTATATCTGTTCAGAATTACTTTTATAGGTATGACAAGATAACACCAATTCTGCAAACGCTGCTTAGACGTGTAAACCAATGCTTCTCATGGATTTTTTTTCCTTACATAGCGACTCAGTACTACTCATTGAATTAGAATTAGTACAAAATACTTCTTAATGTACAGAAGAAATCTAGGCAAGTCAGATGCTTCTGCCTTGTTCTCCCAAAGCAGGGTCTGACCTAATGAAAGAAATAGAAGCGACGCAGAACGATAAAACGTACTTTTCCTCAACTCTTGCTCAAGCAGCTAATCGCAGAAATAGATTTAACAGCCGCTGCTCTGGACATAGTGCCTGGGCTGATAGCAGCAAAAGCAGAAACAGCAGCTTCTTTGTGTTTTACTGAAATTCTCCCCCACTGAAGGGGCAAGGGGTCACTGATTGCGTAGTCTTTGCTCCATTGCACACCCTCAGCTATTGTTGAATCCGCTTGGAGAGCAACAGACCGAATGTGCCGCGCAGCCTTGTAACCCAATCTTCTTTCTTAATATTGCTTGAATTAAGATTCTCAATAAATGTAAAGCACCTGTTCATTTGGGTCAGTGTATATAACATGTCGGGTGAAGACTGTATGAAATCCTTGCAGAGAAGTGCATAACTTACACCGGTACCTCTTGAAATATGATCATCTTTGTTACAATCTCCTAATCCTTGTAAAGGGATTTGCATGGTACAGGAAGATTTACAATGTAATGGATTACTATTTCATAATCCAGGCCAAGGGGAAGAAACTTCGAATATTACAATTTTTTACTGCATTTCAGACTTTTTTCCAGATCTGGAAACACGACACAGGGGAGGCTGTTAGAGGGTGTTCGCACAAAAAGTATGGTATCACCAGAGCGCTTGTGGACTTTGTTTCATCTGGATTTCCAAGCGTGTGTAAATTTGTTCTCTACCTGCGTCACTCTTTTGTGAACACAGTGCTTGTCGTTATTCAAAAGCAAAGAGAGTTTGTTAGTAGATATTGTGTAGGAAACAAATGAAACATTTTGGAGCAAACTATTATTAAATGGCTATGACTTTACCCTGTGTAAAATATATTTGAAACAAGAGAAAAACTGTTAAAAAAATTATCATAGGAAAACCAATTATTTCTTAGTCTTTCATGTAGTCAGAGTTGTTTTCTTCAATTTTAGCTGCTCAAGATCCCCAACAGAACAGACAAGTGCGCGGAACCATGAAACTCCAGACTGAAGACAATTTTTCAAAAGCATTTTCTATCCAGAAAGTCCAAACCATCTGAAATTTTACACTACACTCCTTGGATGCTAAACCCAGCCTGCTACATGTAAATGCCAAGAACGACGCTCGTGAAACTGCAGAGTATGATCAGAAATACTCTCTTACACTCAGTCGTCCCATCCCAGTTTTTTACATTTTTTATTCATCATGCAAACTGTTTGCAGCGAGCAGTCTAACAGCAGATAGTGGCTTTTTCGTTAAGTCTTTAAGATGTGTAGTGATGAGGAGGTTCTCGCAAAGCTGTCACTTCCCAACATCACACAGCCATGAGAAGCGTAGCTGCAGCAGTGATAGGTACAACAGAAAGAGGTACAGAAATCCCACATTTTTGTAGAAAGGCATCACTGCAAGTAAAACATCGTTAATGCCAGTGATCTCCTTACTCCTTTATTACCCTCTCAGCTGAAGGGTGAATTTAGACTCTGGTAAAATAATTAAGAGCTTGCAAAGATTTAAATGAAACATAAATCGGAAAATTTAAGTGCCAGTTAGTCTAAGAGGGAAGAAGCTGTAGTCAAAAATTATTTTTATTCCTATCACTAGAAAAAATGAGTGATATTGAAAGCAAAATTGTTAATCTAAGTTTACATAGTCAGTTTAAGTGTTTCATAAAATGGTGGCCATATTCCCCTTAACGTAATTCTGAACTAAGATAACTGAGATACTTTTCATTTGGGGAAAGCCCAGGGGACCCTGTGTAGGGCTCACCCTGAAGGTAGGGCTAGGTTTAAGCTTGAGAGAGAAAGCAAGCCTAGATCTGCAGCTGAAATGGGGCTGGAAGGGGCTGCCAAAGGGAAGTGTGGGCTGCAAAACAGGATTTGTTCATCTGGGCAGGTTTTGGTTTGTTGGGATTTTTTTATTTGGGGTTTTTTTTGGTTGGTTGGTTTGGGGATTTGGGGGTTTTTGTTTTGTTTTTAACAAAAGCTCACCCTGGAACTAGGGTTAGGGTTACATTACAAAGTATGGGACTCCATATATTACACAGATAATTTTCAGTCCCCTCCATTCTTTCTCTATTTCCTCTGCTTTAACATTAAAGCAGCATTTCTCAACCTATCAGAAAGGCAAAGAAAATATCACATTGCCCCCCACTTTCTTGCATTGGATCAGCAAACCGATTAGAGAGGCTGTTTTCTTTCCTCCGATGTTTAGTCCCTGGCAGCCAAGCTAGTTAAACCACTGCACTTCAGCAGCTTTGAGGAACAGCAAAGAGCAGGAAGGTACAGCCAGAAATGTAGCGCTGTTGGTACAAACACTGCGAGCAGCCAGTTTTGATGAAGGACTGAGCAAAACCAGTCTCTGCAATTAGGGTGAATCTACAGTGTAGAAAAAGGAGTGCTACTACTTTAAAATAAAATATGTTTATGCATCTGCAGAAGTGCCTCCGTAAAGCGTGCATTGTGCAGCAGCTTGAGCAACACGGGACAATTTCAGATGCTGCAGACCACTGGGATCCAACTGAGATAACTCCAATCAGATAATGTTAAAAAAAAAATAAATTAAATACAGGCTCAGAAAATCACTGACCTTCAGAGTTACTTCCACTGTTGATGTCCAAAAGGTAAATGCAGATAAAAGTACTCACAGGCATCTTAAGTGTAAATGAGTGTTCACAGAGAAAGCATCCGTAAGTAATTCAGATTTTTCTATCTGTTAATATCTGTGCTTCTACAGGGAAAATATATCCGGACTTTGAGTAAATAATTGTAAAGATAAACTACAAAAGAAATCCTATCCCCTTTTGAAGCAAAATGAAGTGTTTACCTTAGACCACGTCTTTACCACGAACATACACGATCTCTATTCTTTCACAGAAAACAAGAGAGGACAGGCATTCGGTGGCATTCAGATCAGCTAACAGGTCAAACGAGTGGAACGAGGAGGAATGCGCAATTAAAAACAAACCCTCAAAAGCAACTATTTGGGACATAATATTTTTAAAATGTCTACCAGATACTTAGTGTCACACCAGTTGATGTTAAGCATTCAGCAAACTCTGGATGTAAATACCTAGATGAGTTACTTAGAAACTAAAGCCCTTCTTGTGAGGGGCTGAGCATCTGAGAACATCGAGTCCACCAGAACCAGCTCTGGTCTGTGCTCACAAGGAGTTGCAGTCCAAAGACAGTGGAAACTTGAAGTGTGCCAGAAAAAAAAAAAAAAGGATCAAATTGAGCCTGAAATTGCAATATCATAGCTGAAGAAAAATTTAGAAATCAGAAATGAAAAGAGCATTAGTACATGTTTTCATACTTATTTAAGGAATCTAGTGCTTAGTGCCTAGATTTCCAAGGCCTTGATAAGAATGTCTTTAAGAGCAAAAGTGAAATGCAAAAGAGACAGTGTGGAATTTCATAGATCAGGATCATAGGGACCAACAGAAGACAGTCATCCTTCTGACATCTGTTACATATGCAGTGTAAATTATTTACCTTAGTGTGCATTAAACCACAGCCCAGACCAGCGTCTCAGTTTTGATGGATGTAACAAAAATACAAGTATTTCTTTGTTCAGCTCCACATTCCCTAAGTTGTGACTGCCCTAGCAAAATAAGGGACGATATTGATGATCATGAGCAGACAAAAGCAAGTTAGAAGTGAGAGAAAGAGATAAAACTGAAAAGTAGACTCATGCATAAGATGACATCTGTTGACATCGCTTTTTTTGCAAAACTGTTTTTACTTTTCCAACAAAGATGGAAAGGCATATCCATCACATTGCATTCCTCAAAAATAAATTTCAGAGCTAACTGGGATGAATTCAGTCAGCCGCTTGCAGCAAAGGATGTACTATTTCACTTTCATTGCTATATCTAGAAAACTGGAGAGACTTATACAATGATCTTGACAACACACAGATTGGGGGTATTTCAGGAGTTCAAGGTTTTAAAAGATTTTTGCAACAGTTCGGTTAAATCTTTGTAGAGGATCTATAAACACAACACAGGATTTCTTCATGTTATTAGTATTGAAAAGATATTTAGTATCTCTTGCTGTAAACTTCTAATGAATACACTTTGCAGATGATACTAGACAGCTTGGGAAAATTATGTTCTCAGAGATGATCTAGCTACCCCAGAGGCTTCTCCCAGAGGTCTAAAGAACGTAGGAAGAAGGAAAAAGAATAACTTACCCTGCACAAATAATGTAAGTAAACAATAGCAATATGTAAACGTGCAAGCAATTTTAAAGCAGGTAAGCTAAACTTATTGCGAAGCAAACGAGAAGTCATTAAGTGGCATTGGGCCAGTGTTCTGATTTTTGTACCAGCCTGTTACAAGTTCTCTCATTTTCGCTTTTCTGTTGACAGATCTTTGCCTCATTTTCAGTTCATTTCACTGAACAAAACCAACGTTAAAATGGAAATATCCCTCAGTAAAACTGCAAATTCTCCTGATAAATATTAATTCCCACTTCTTTAAAAGGTGCTTGTTTGAGGTATTATGAGTAGTAGCTATGTGTGTTAAATCTCCCATTCTTTGTACCAGCTTCTTTAAAAAAAAAATAAATAAATCAGCCAATGAAAAGTGCCTAGACCGACGCTGTCTCCCTCAGTTAATCCAAGGCCAGTAGAGGGATAATTTGATTAAACTGAGACCCTAATTTATTTAGCTTTAGTTCTGGATCAACCTCTTCTTAATAGAGTGCTGTCGTCTCCAATTGTTTGATGAAAATTAAAGTGACATAAATACCATGGGACTTTTTCAATCTGATTAGTCAGCTAACTTGCATCAATACTACCCCAGCCATCAGGCGCTGGCGTCCTTCCTTTCACCAGCCTTACTAACAACTGACAAGTTCTCCTTGAAGACCGGGCACCCACGCTGCCACTCAGACCCCCACACTTAACCCATCATCCGTCCTCAATGGGTCTTGTTTGACAAGGTGCCCACACCTTTTTCCATTGCTGTTCATCAGACAAAGCTAAATATTGTTTTATTAGCAATCAATAGCCTGTTAATCCCAAACGATTTCGCAAATCCACTGAGCTCTCAAGCTGATTATAAACGTTTGGGTTTTTGGTTGGTGTTTTTTTTTTTTTTTTTTTTTAAGCTGCTAATTTTCAGATGGATTTTCTCCTCTCCTCCCAACCCTCCCGCTCTGATATGGGACATTGTAGTGGGTAAGCAAAGCCACAAAAGCAAAAGAGCTCTGTTGTCTTTAATGTTGCCTTTAACTGGACGTTTACAAATGTCAAAGTTTTGCAGTTTAAACATGATCAAACCTACGCCACCAAACCCTCAGCAGATTTCCTAGCTCCTCCGCTTTCTATCCGTCAGTTTGAAACTTAAGAATAAGAGAGCTTCTGAGCCTTTCCTTTTCTTTTACAGCAATATGGTAAATTCTTGCTTAGTCTGTGGGCTGGGGGACTAAGGAGCGAGAGAAAGAGAGAAGTAAGCTTCTTTGATTTACAATATATAAAATGCTAACAAAGCTAGCCATTGCACTATTGAGCGATGTACCATTCATGTCCAAGTCACAGACAAAACGCCTGGGCATGCCTGGTACACTCTGATGATCCCTTTGTTTGCGCGTTGGGTCATGGATATATCTTCTGTGAGGCGCAAGGGGAACTGCATTACAAACTCGCTTCCTCTTGGATTTACCCATCCTGGCTTACACCTACTGTCTGCCTGTCTTTGCCCTGGAGATGTTGATCATGACAGCTAGTAATATAACGATAATTCGCTTACGTGATGTACTATAAATCACCAGGTCAAGGCAGACAGGCAGCATTGGTAGGCACGCGCTGAGCGTATGAAGCTCCCAGAAATAAGACGCTTGACCCTGAAGGCCTGGTGAGCTGGCTTTGCAAGCATGGGTGGTTATCTCTGCGCGTCATCATTCCGGTAGAACAAAATCCTCCCTCAGCAACGTTTGCGCATACCTTGCCCGAAACAAATCTTGAAACGGGTGGTCTTTGCTCTTCAGTACAAAAAAGTTAACTCTAGTAGAAGTTCTTGTTAAACTAAGTTCACTAAAACCCAAAATGGACTAAACACACATTTTATGCTGTGCAGGGACTTAACGTACCCAAATTGTGTGTTAAGTAGAAGGGCAAAAGTTATTTCAGCTGATACGATCCTCTGGAATGCCTACTGAAACAGAACATGGATTTCCCAAAGTCGTCAGCCTTGACAGCAGAGTACCAGTTCTGAATATTTCAACATCTAAAACCACGTAGGGAATAAAACCTGAAGGATTTTCTTGGACAGCACAGTAAGAAACCCATCATCATCATAAAGAGGTGCTAAAGACTGAAAATAGGAAAGGGTTCTTGCTGCACTGTGAAGTCTGGTTATGTCCCAGACTGCAGCAGTCTAGACAAACTGACTCAGGCATTAAAGGAGTCTATTCAGAGCAGCACAAAACTTTACACTCTTTAGTTTACCTTAATACACCATGGACAGATTAGCTTTTCAATTCTTGCTCAGAATACTTGTCTTAAAAGTTCTGTAATGTTTTGCTTTTAATGCAATGTTTTCTACAGGAAAAATAATAAATTCATTAATTTATTCAGGAAAACAGAAGATACAAATTTGCAAGTACTGTAGCCTATTTTAACGCTGGGTTACAGCCTCAACCATATGTCAAGACTGCAGTGGTCGCATCTGCTGAAGTATTTTGGCTTGCGTTGGAGAAGCATTATGGTTTTCAAGTGATTCCTATTTCTCATTTGGATCTGCAGACCACTTTTGGTGGACATACACAAGATTCTGTTCGAAAGACACTAAACCAGAGTCTCCACACCAGGTGCACAGCAAAGATGCTGCAGCAGCAGAGCTGAGGGTCTGAACCAATGACTGCTTGTTCGGACAGCTCCAGACCACAGGTGTGGGGCAGATAATGAATCCAGGGGACCAGACTAAACCTAATCTGGTATATAAAACCTCTTGAACTTAGAATCATAGCATGGTTTGGGTTGGAAGGGACCTTTATTGGTCATCCTAGTCCAACCCCCCTGCAGTGAGCAGGGACTTCCTTCTTCAACTAGATCAGGTTACTTACAGCCACGTCCAACCTGACCTTGAATGTTTCCAGGAAGGGACCGTCTACTACCTCTCTGGGCAACCTGTGCCAGTGTTCCACCACCCTCACTGTAAGAACTTTCTTCCTTATATCTAGTCTGAATCTACCCTCTTTTAGTATAAAACCATCACCGCTTGTCCTATCACAACAGGCTCTGATAAAAAGTCTGTCCCCATCTTTCTTACAAGCCTCCTGTAACTACTGAAAGGCAGCAATAAAGTCTCCCCAGATCCTTCTCCAAGCTGAACAACCCCGACTCTCTCAGCCTGTCCCCACAGGAGAGATGCTCCAGCCCTCTGATCATCTTTGTGACCTCCTCTGAACTCGCTCCAACAGGTCCATAGGAGCTTCTGCATTTCTTGCTTCTGTCTATTGATTTGCTCCTAAGAAACCACTAATGTAAATGTAACATTTTTTGCTGTCAAGCTGAGTTCACTATTATTCCAGAGTTCTTCCCCAGAGGAATAATCCCCGTGAATCATTAGAAATTGCCACAATTTAGGGTAATTCCTCTAATGTTTCACTTGGTGCTGGGGGTCACCTGCCTCTGCAAATGGAGCATTAGTGTTCATTGATGCTCAAGCACCGGGACAATTTTAGGTCACCCGACTTGTTTACTGGAACTCTTTGACCGGTAGCCAAATCGCACAGCTGGAAGCCAAGGCAGATGCTCAGCAGCTGTTGTCCAAGTTAGATGAGCAGGAAGGAGATTTACTGCTTTGCTCCAGTTCTCCAAACCATTGGTTCATTTCTTTGGCAACATTCAGAGCACGCTGGAGACAGCAGTTGTGCAGCTTAGCTATGAATTCATCAGGCGTTTCTGTTTCTTAACCATGGTTTTGTGTAGATATGACTTGGTTTCTTTAGTGGTCATATCATTTGTATCCTGAAGTTCTGTTTCCTGAACTTTAAAAACTCAAAACTGAACAATATGACACTCAGAGAAGCTTGAGACCAAATCTCGACCCAGATCCAGGCTACGATTTGAACCAACAGGGAATGTAATTCCCAAACAGATTCATCTGGATACATAGTAATTCAATAAAATTAAAATTGATTTTCAATGGCTTTAAAGCTAGTGGCTTATTTTGAGTTTTGGCTTCCATGCTTAGAAATACATGACAATAAATAATTCTTCTATTAGTATTATTTCCATTTTTGTCCCCTAGAAGAAATCTGTGACTGCAAAACCACCAAAAAGTTCTGTCTTGAAGTGTGAAATGAATATCACCACTTCTGTGTTACCATTACAAGTAAACCTGGTGCAACTCTATTGAAATCAATACTTTGCTCTTTTATCCCAAACCCGCTCTCCCCAGCAGCTGTCCTGTTTATCCCTTATCAGCAACAGTGGAGAAAGTTCTGTGTTCAGTCTCCTGTTTCCTGCTTTCATTGCCTGCATGCTCTATTTCTGTTCTGGTAGGTACGGGTCTCTGCTCGCCTTCTGGCGACCAGCTCGTTTTGAAGAGACGCTACCAAAATACACTGGCATAACAAAGAGAGGAAAGTCCTACTCAATACGTGGCTTCAGCTACTTCAATAAGAAAGCGCGTGACCCGCCAGTGAACCCCTGATTTGTATACAGCACCAGAGGGCACTCCATAACAAGCAACACATTTCTACATCTTCACATAGATTTCCCCATACTATTCTTGCAGGCCACTGTCTCCTTTTAAGCTCACCAACTCTCATTTTAAAATGAGTTGCTCTTCTTATGAAAAGATTGATCTAGACATTTTTCTAACTCTTGGGAACCATTTTATTTCTAAACCAGCAGAGGGACAGAGCCGCCATGGACGTATGGGGCAGGGGGGCAGGACGGGTCACAGCCATTGCTGCTCCAGGAGCCTGCGACCCCGCTCCGCTGCACGCGGGACTAGGGAAGGGGTTGCTGGTCACCACCCGCCGGCAGGTCAGCGCGCCCAGCCGCGACCCAGGGACACCCTCTGCTACCCAGCATTTCACCGCCCCGGCCGCCTTCTGCCAAGCCCTTCGAATTAGCCTCTGGGCTGCGTCGCGTCTCTGTACCTGAGACAGCCGATGCCCTGGAGCGCGTTGGCTGAGCCCTGCGGGCTGTCCTCGCCAGCTCCGGCAGCGGTCGTGTGAAGGCTGCACGGACATCTCTGCTGTATAGTCTGATTTTCAGAGGTTTCAGCTGGAGCTCTTCCTTTCTGCTGTCCAGAAATTTGTCAATCTGGGCTAGATGATCATTGTAGGTGCCTTCCAACTGAAAACTTTCTATTCTATTCTAAAACGGTCAGAAGCCCTGAAGTGAGGCCTCACTGGAGCCGAACTGGCCACCTGTAAAAGCAGAATGTCTTGCAAAACTTAAAATATGTTTAGGCAATGAATGCAAAATTGGAAAAAAGTTTAGTTAACACTCCAGATTGGACTATCGGCTTTTTCTGTATGTTGTGGGTGAAACTGAGAGCAGAATCTGCCCTAAGCAGGCTAAATTAATTTAGTTATATGCTCTTCTATGTAAACAGGCAGAGGAATAATTTTGCCCTTTTTGTTAACATTCATGGTACAAAACTAGACGCTTCCTCTGTACCGGGGATGTGTTTTGAGAATCCTTTTCCTTTTCACACATGATCTTTCTGCTGTGGACGCAGGAGGGCAGTGCAGTTCTAATTTGAATTCAAACATCTATGAAGCAGATGGTCTTTGACATAAAGCAAGCTCAGCCCAAGTCCAAGAAAAGCCTCCATTCCAGTTAAAGGATAGTTTCTACTTTTTCCTTCATCATTGCACTTGGCAACTCGCCTGTAATTATGCTTTTTAAAATAAATATATCTTCCTCAATGTCTACATGCACAGCATGTCTATAATGTCACGAAAAAAAAAAAAGGAAAAAAAAGGGGGGGGAAAGGAGGGGGAAAGGGGAGAAGGAAGGGAGGGGTGTAAAAAAAAAGTTAATAAAATTATGGCAAATATTCCCTCAGTGTAAGGAAGTGGCTCTATCAGTGCTACTGGGGACCAAATCCTGGAAGGTGCTGATCCCCTGCAATCGCTCTGGAGTTTGGTGCCGTTTGTAAGTGCTCAGGCCTCCCTGGGCTGAACTGAAAAGCAGACCAAGGGGGTCTGAAACTGATCTTCCCAAAGGCACCGAGTCACCTTTCTGCAGGATAAAGCTCTTCAAACTTCTTCCAGAGTGCAGTCGGCACTAACGTGGAACAAACGTGCTGAACACCGATTTCCACAGGGCAGGGGTCAGTGCGGTGGCCTTTCACCCGTGGCGAAGGGAGCCCATCCTGGGTTGAAGATTAAAATAAAATAAAATTGAGTTGCTTTCTTAACATGGGCATCGGTCTTTTTCAACATCTGATAAACAATTGTGTGGGCCGCGGTAGGCAGAGCCTATCAGGAGGCTTTAGGTCTGTAACGAAAAGGCAGTGCTAGAGGATGGCAGTGTACTGAATTTTTTGGGGGGGGGCAAAACCTCGTCACTAATGGAATTAATTGCTTACTGGAAACGAAGACAAAATGTTCTGCCCTCAATTTAATGTCATCTTCAGCAGGTGAACAAAAGATCCTGGTATTGATCAAAATGCTAAAACTGCAACTTGTATACTAAACCGTAACAGAAGGCAAACTTCCGCAGGCAATCGCTAGTTTCATAGATTTTGCTTCTGCCATCAGTGAAGGCTTTGGGTTTCTCCCTGTATTGCTCTCTTCAGGCTTTGTGGATCCGTCTCGCCCCAAAGTGGCAGCGCAGCCGTTTGGGGCATTACCTTTATCTGTAGTACACATACACGAGCTGCTGGACTCAAAGGCATCAGAAACAGGCAGGCAGGAGGCCAACTCATGTACACCTCTAAATTCATCTTAGAAATTTTACTTGAGGTAGAAACAGTAGCTGCAAGGTTTTAAAAATGTGTGAAATCGGTAAAGGAAATAACCACTTAAAAAAAAAAAGTTAGCAACTATTTTTTTGCTGGTAACCCTTTCAGCAGATTTGTTCTGATCCCTTCTGCTGGGTCAGCCTCCTCGTTCAAATTTCCTCTGTCAAACAGATTTCCACTCTCACATTCCGTTTATTTTAGTGTATTCATTTCACAGTGGTTCTTCCAACCAGATACCCTAGTGAAAAGGCATTTTGCAAAGTAAATGACTAACACCAGCCAAACAAAATAGTCACTGAAGTAAATGGGTAGTTTGAGGTGATAAAGATTGCCCTGCTTGCTGCAATAATTGGGCATTTTTTTTAAAGCACATCTTGGGGTTTTTTTCACAACAGCTGAAGCAAAGTAAACAATTTAGCATGAACAAAAGTCAGTTGTTTGCAGGATATTGACTTTAACCAGGCTCTTCCTTTCGGCAGAACATGAGGAACGGGATGTTTTTGAACCACCCCCCCAGCACCGCTCAAGGTCCGGATCCCATCGCACACCACAGTGTTGAGAAAGGTTTAGAGAGCATATGGCTGCGCGAGATGGGTGGTACGTTGTTAACGGTACCACATAGGGTGCAGTGCCATTACACAAGATCTCACAGAATCTCGTGCAGCCACATCAGCAGAGAAGTTTTTGTGCTGAAATGCTTCTTAATCAGGAATATGTTTTCGTTAAATTCTGCAGGTCATCCATTTATGGCACTTCCTAGTTCTTTTTCTCTTTGAGCCTTTCCATGGATGGCTTTGCTCCTTGGGAACATACATACTCATAGAGAGATATACAGAAATTTTAGAAATCACTGATGATATCTGTGGTGATTATTCTATACTGGTTTTTATGAGCATTTCCAGCTAATATTTTTAGTGAGCTGCATTATATCTTGACATATATTTCTGCACTTACTTTTTCTATATTTCAACTTTCAGCTTACTAAGTAAGACCAAAGTGTTGTCAAGAAATCACATGATGACATTTCGTTTTGGCTCCTTGGTTTATCTCCAGCATGAAGCAACACGATTATTCATTAAAGGCAGATTAAAAAAAAAAAAAGAGTAGTTTCAAGTAGTTATTCCAGTCAGGTAAAAAAAAATAATAAAAAAAATAGAAGACATACTAGTAGAATAATCCCCTTTACAAACATTTCATAAGATAATGATAATAATAATTTTGTTTCTGACAAAAGAGGAGTAGCCCGCTTATGTTTCTGGTTTCAGGTTCCTACCACACCCTAAGACATTCCCATACGAATGAAAACCTAATTCATTTGAAAACTAAAGCCGCAAATAATGGATCAGCCACGTCGGTCTCTGCATTGCCTCAACACATGGCTGACACGGCGTGGTAAAGCAGGAGAGGTGGGATGGTGCTGCTGGGGGCAGGGAGGGAGGGAGGAACAAACCGCTCTCGCGAGCGGCATCGTCGGTTTGGGCTGGTGTGAACCTCGACCAACTCCCACCCAATTCGGGGGAGTCACAGCACTCTGAGGGTCTTTCACGGGGGCCACTGGCTTATAAAGTCCTTAGAAAAAATACTAGATGCACTAAAACAATCAATTTGAAAATATCAAGGTAAGAACACAGTGTGTATACCCTCTTCTGAAGGCAGACTTTTCCAATGAAGCCGTACGTGACATAAAAGAAGGGAAGAAATGGCTGAAAGTCAAGCGGTAAAAGAAAAATCACTGCAAAATCAAGAACCTCAAAAATAAAATTACTGAAATTGAGAAGGTGCACTTCACAAAGAAATACTTTAGGAAACAACTAAAGAGCATTTATGGAGCCGATACTTTGGAACTCAGTTACACTGGTATAAAAATATGGAGCAGGTCCCTCTGCCTGTCTTTTTGTAACAGGTTTGTCATGTGCAAAGCTAACGAAATAATCAAAGTAGTCACTGGAAAGTTGTAAATACATTTCAAAAAGGAAGGAACTACAGAGTATTACTAGTTTGAAAGACTGACGTTCTCTGCATTCCTGTCAATGTACTTGTTACTCACCGCTGCAATATATGCTGCTACTTAACGTACTCTATGAGGTACTTACGTAGCCAATAGCTACCCTATAAAATGTATCATTCCTTTTGAATTTTGACTAACACTGTCTTCTCAGAGAGAAAAATGATACAAGGACTTATAGACAGCAAAAAGCATACAGCGAAACATTTAAAATTCCGTTACCGCAGTATTGTTGGGGGTTTTTTTTAGCAAATTAAGTTTTCGCATTTTCTCAGAGAGAAAAATAATGATAACTCTGAGCTTTCCCCTCAGATGACAAGCATAAAAATAAAGGAAATCTGATCAAGTCCACAAGAATCAACATTAACATTGGTTTCAGCTGCAATTTTCTACTACAGGATTTTTTTCCTTCCATGTTAATGCAGCTGACTGTGAAAAAAAAATGTTTTCACTGTTATTGGGTTGGTTTGGGAAAACTTTAAAGGTGGCAGGACTAGATTTTGGGCTAGATCATCCTTATGGAGTATCTACTTCCATTGTGACAATTTTTCTTTATAGAAAAACCCACTTCTGCATGGAATTAAATAGCAGAAATCTTCATGAGGATGCACTGAGCAACCAGTTATTACAAATAATTGTCCTTATGTGGGTTCCTGAACTGTATAAAACATTCAGAAAATAAAAGTAGTACTAAGCGGCTTTTACAGAGAGGCTACATGAATTCATGATTTCTGTTTGTTTCTTGTCAATCTGTTACAGTAATCGTTACATTTCTAATTGTGAATCAAACTTGGAGAGAGACCTGTTCTTTTTTTGTCAAACGAAATGTGAAAACTAATCTCCCATTCCTTCCCTGTTTCACTGGTCTAATTCTGCTTTCATTTGCAATCTCAGTATAATCATTCTTGATACATAGGAACATGTCAGGGAAAAAACCAAACACAGAGCCTCTTTTTTTTTTTTTTTTAAAGCACTTTCATAAGAGATTGTTCAAAGTTACAGGATTTTTCTTTTGGTATTTCAGCAGAGCATTCCTGAAACACCCGTACCCTCCCCACCATCTTCAGCAAGCTGGTCGGACAACTGTGAAGGTGAGCAAAAAATAAACATCAAGAATATTAAAATAATAAGATCACTGCTTGGGAGACAAACTGTTTTGGAAACTAAGATCCACGATACATCTCCTGCGCAGCCAGAGGCTATGACTGAGATAAAGGGACGACCATACAGAAATATACCCCAAAATCCTATAATCCATTTGTCCATAACTATTTGCAGCTACCAGAATCAAGAACAAACAAGCAAAGCAGTCTGACCTCAGTAGAAAAGATAAAGTGAACTGCAAACAAATCTAAAATTCCATCTCCCTCATCAACATGCTCAAAATGCCCTCTGCAGCCCGCGCCAGAGAGGAGCGGCAGAGCCTGGCCAGCGCGCCAGTTCTGCAAAAATGCCCTTGGGACCAAAAAAATCTCAACAGCGGGATGAAAGAAAGTGCCGTATCAATTTCATTTCCATTCATCATTGCTAAGCTTCGAGTTTAAGAAAGTTTCATTGCCCATAAATACTCAGATCATAAGCAGCTGCACATGATATCATTTAGATCCCGGTTGCGTAACTCCTGTTTCCCCCGAGCTTTGTCCCTAAGCTGCAGCCTGACAGGCATCAGCGAGATCCAGCTTGCTTTTTTAAAAAAGCCTGCGCGGCGTTTTTACATTTAGCAGCTGAACCAAACTTCACAAAAGCAGCCGAAAAGAATTGGTAAAAGGTTAGGATAGATTGACTGTTTCCAAATTGGAATACTAATGATGATCTTTAATGAAGCCTGACAGTACAATCTGTTTCTTATTGTTCCCTAAGTGCTGGCTACTGATCATATTCACTGGCTTTAGGTGACGGGGACAGACAGGGACAAATGGGCCCCACTGGTGAGCAGGACTGGGCACAGCTGATCTTTCAACAAGGATTAAATTAATTAAAATGATTCTCCCATCAGAAGAATCAATCTTTTGATTTGTTATCATCATAGTGGTTATTAATTTTGAATGATGTCTAATTGGTGCCACTGCTGTTTGGGTCAGCTGGCTCAGTAATCTTCTTAGAAAGCAGTAAAGAATACATCATTTTAGTGGCTCAGGCAGAGAGCAGCCCAGCTGAAGGAGGAAAAAAATCCCCAACTTGGTTTAATACCTCTCATAACCTGGAAGAACAATGGAGCAAAATACCTGCCGGGCCCAACTAGTGAAAACTGACTTTGCTTTATTAATTTCACCACTTCCAATACAAAATGAAAGCACTTTCTCATAAAGACAGCCTTAAAGAAATATTTTATTATAGTATTGATAATAAGCACAATTGGAAAGACTCCATTTTCTGGGCAAAGACGATATGCTCAGGGCCAGAGAGGACTTGGGGGAAGCCCAGGGTGGTCAAGGTGGTCACCACTAGACTTCAGAGACAGAACTTGCACAGGTTGCATAGTATCTGCCCCAACCATTGCCGAAGATGGCCCTAGCTCCACAAACAACGCCTTCCGTTTATTCACATAATCAATCTTTTGAAACTGATGTCGATGACGACAAAATTAGGATCGGGAAGATTGGGTCCCCTACTCAAATTTTTAAGGTATTTAAGCACTTTAAAAAAAAATCAACGGGAGTTTAGAAGAAATCACAGGAGCACCTGCATGTCCGGCAAGGTTGCCCATCTGCACGGTGTTGAAATTTGGGCTGGATGTGTTATCTCCACAGCTATACGCTCAAATAATGCCTAACTCATGTCTGCAAGCTGATGCAGGGCTTCTTGTTTGTTGTTTAGATTGAAGTGACGGAGTAAGAGAAAGGCCACGCTCTGTGCCTTACAACACCAGGCATCCTAACAAGGTGAGGACTGCTCCTGACAGAGCTGGCATACTACAGAGTTCTTCCTCCTGTTCACTTTTGAAAGATAAATATCTGACTGCCATGGATGATCGGAAGGAGAGCTGAATCCTGCATCTTGGATGATATTCACACAAATTAAAGCCCCAGAGATTTCTATTGAAGCAAGTGGTATTTAAACCTCACTCAGATGAGAACAGGGACATAATTCTTACTTTTTTGCTAGTTTGTCTTCTGCACATAGCAAATTGTTTCTATCTTACCTGCCCAACATCATAAATATATAACAGCAACAGCGTTTGTGAACGGGGGAGTTCATCTGGGAAGGCATCTATTTCATCGGTGGAATAGGTGTTTAGATGATAGATATCCATATAACCTGGCACGTTTGGGAGCTGAATGCGTTACCTCCCTCTTCTCTGCAGCTGGCAACAGGAGGCGTTGCTCTCGTTGCAAATCCACAGTTTTGCCTTCCCTTTCTCCAACCAGACTCTGAGGCGAGACAGCTACCTGTCTCATAGCAAAAGGAAATGCGTTGCAAGACAAATAAGAGTGGTGCAATCATGATTTGTCTTGGAGTAATCTCTTCTCCTTTAGGCGGATGGCATAATTGTTGTAATTCCCGCATTTTATCTAAAATCCCAGTTCGGCTGGAATAATAACACGTGAGTGAAAATTATGTCATGCACATTAACCCTTTGAAGCCAACAGCAAAACCATCAACCCAGGAGCATCCATCCACTACATTGGACAAAAACAGACTTTTTACAATTTTAGCTGCATTCTGTAAGAAATTCTGCTTAACCTGATCTTGTCAGGCTTTACTGTAGGCCACAATTCCCACCAAACCATCTTCATAACTCAATAGTAAAAAGAGATTTAAAACCCCTGGTTTTAATTCCTCATCCTCCAGATGGTCATTCTTCAGCTATAAGAAAGCAAGCTAAATCTCTGCCAAATTACGGGTCCGTATAGCAGTATAAGTAGAAAGCTTTTATATGATAGAGCCCAAATCTTCATCCAAGTTTGGGGAGCTGGAATATCCAGACCTGGGTCCTATTTCGTAGGTTAAAAGCATTTCTATGTGTTAGATGAAGTTTCTTTTTGAATGCATTTCAAAACTGGATGGAACCAAAGGCTGCTGACTAATATCCAGTGGCACAATACCAGCTCCTAACTGTCGTATCTAGGACTCGTTTTCTATCAATTTTATCACCTCTGCAGTCAGAGGAAATAAGCAGGTTTAAAGAGTCTCATTGAAATGCATATTGAGAATTTTATTTCCACAATGAGACAACTCTGAAACTAAAAAAAAAAAAAAAAAGAGAGAGTGAGATTAAAATATTTTGAAAGCTACACAGGGCTATCATTGTTTAGTTAGTCTTTGAATCATGCTTGGGCTCAAATCTTATTATACTCTGTTTAGAGACACAGCTGTTTTGGTTGGGGTTTCAAAATTCCTCTAAGTACAAAAGTATACATTAAAGCAAGTACATTAAAGAATCCACTTAATACCGAATTCCGTTCTCCAAAACGTATGTGTTGCCTTGCTAGCTAGTATTGCTTTTTGTCCAAATATATCGAAATATAACACTTTCTATTCTTCCTTACAAACACAATGCCTTTAATTTAAGCATTATAATTGCCTCGTATGAAAAGTTGTTTTACACACCGGGAGGCTGTGGCAGAGACCTGCCACAGAACATCCAAAATGCAACCAGTAGGACACCAGATGTTTATCTCCATCAATCAAACCAGAGATTTAGCAGTGATTAGGTGGAATGAACATTTTCCCCTCCATGACAGCACTAGAATCCAGTGTTTACATTTTGTAAAGAAATTCCTGGAATGCAGTATGTTCAACCTTTATGCACATAGAAACTTTTAGTCCTGAGAACTATATTAGTCCTTCAAAGTTGTAGAAGTGTCTGTCTTCTCTAAATCCTGCTGAAAACCACTGTGGACATTTTCATACCAATGAACAAGATAACCACGTTGTCCATAAAAGCCGACCACTTCAAAACACAGAAGTTCCAGGAACACACAGACAAAAAAAAAAAAAAAAATTAGAAAAGAAACCCTACAAGCTAGATCAGAAAGGAGATCCAAGAACTGTGCTCGTGGCTTAAACAGTATGAATATTTCTGGCCACCTACATTATAAACTACTCTTCTTCAAAATAGGACAATATAACCTGAAGAGTTTTTATTACTTCAGGATTCCCTCAAGTAAACACCAATCCCTGATGAGATACCGCTTCAAATAGTGCAAGATCAGAAGCCTCCAACAGCTTTTTCCTTTGATACAGGTCTGACTGTAAAATTACCGCTTACTTTACAAGCTCTAAAAAAGAAGTCAGATCTTGAGAGGCATAACTACATCAAAGGAAAGCAACATGGGAAGAGAAAACCCGTGTGCACATTGAAAGCAGAGCTTAAATAGAGCCAAGGTAAACTATTTGCAGAGAAGGCTCTCATCTCTTTCTAGCGACCATGATTTCCACACAACTTATTTGGATACTGTCAGATTTTTGTAAAGAAAACTCAGCTTCTAATGGTGGTTTTTAGTTTATATGGCGACAGGCTTTCTGGAATTCCTCACTCTTTTTGTTCCCCTAAATACTTTCCCTGCTGGAAAATGCACTGATTCCAAACAGCTATAATGGCTAAGTCCTCTAGCAAATGTCTTAAGTACCTGATTTTGAATAACACCTTGTCCAAGGAATTGGTCAGTTGTTAACCTTTAACCCTATGGACTGCCATGCAGGAGGAATCCGCTTAAAATTCTCATTGTAAAGATACACAAGTAGTAGCATTAAAGGCTATTTGACCTCCGGATTTTCTGTAGATAACTTTTGGACGTAATTTTCTCACATCTTTTTGCATTTGCAAATAATTCCTTGAACAACAATCCAAACAAACTTACTTTTCACGGTGAGGTTTTTCCCATTTTGAGATCCCATTTAGCAGTGAGGGAAATGAGAATTCTTTCCAGAAAAACTTGCAAACAATTTAGGATTCAAAAGTGCCTAAGAAAGAAGCCGTATTTACTTTCCCTGGGATGGAGGACCTAAGCTCTCTTCGACAGCTGATCTTTCTCATAATAGAGTTGTGCGAAATGACCAGAAATCGTCACTAGGTATAGACCTGCCTGATGCATGGGACTAAAAAGAAACCCATATAATGCAGACAGGTGCCATTCACATTTTTATGTTATAGAAAATGACCGCCTAGAACAAATATATACCACGTAACTGTTGCAGGCAGATAAGGAAATTTGCTTGAAAAAGCAGCAATTTTAATTTTACCATGCCACGAGGTTCTCTTTAAATAAGAAAAGTCGTCAGACTTCGCAGTTATCTTGCATGTAGGTTGCAAGAGCGCAGGTGCTGAAAAGAGCTGAGACCTATATAAACCAAGTTACACTGCAGGATGCAGAGTTACCACTTTCCTCTGGTGGTATTTATTAGAAAATACCATCAACACTACCATATATTTTGGTCTCACCTTCCCTTTAACTGTATTTCCAACCCTTCCATTGAAACCACACGTGAAATCCTGCTCCCACTGAAATTACTGGAAATTTAACTCCTGATTTCAGTGGAGCTAAGAAGTCATCAGTCACGTGGAGAATTCCTTTTGCATATTGAAATGCCTCAGTGATAAATAACTCCATAAATATATATATTTATTTATAAGTAACCAACAAGTATTGAACCCAGACCTCCTTGCTGACTTGAAATACACAGAGCACACAGGGCAGGGTGGGGGGTGGTCAAAGCAGGACCGCATTACGTGTCTGGGCAGCTCCAGGCAGTGCTCGTGCACGTCCGAGGGCCCGGGACACTAGGTCATACGCGAAGTGAGACAGGACCGTGCCGCACGCACAGCACGCTTGGGTTCAATGCACGTGCAATGAAGGCTCCTCTGCAGAGGCACGGAAAAGCTGGTATCTCCGCCATCGGACCTACACATCAGGGACTCCCCCCTTTCCCAGTGGGGCTCTAAGGGATCAATGCCTCAACATGGGATGAGGCCAAAGCGCTGTGGGGTAGCTGGAAGCGTAGAATATCCCAGAGCAGGTCAGCTGCTCCGCAGACCCTCCTCTACCTCCTGCTTACGGGCCACGTCATGAGACACAGTTCGGGACAAAACTCAGCTGGCTCAGGCTAGATTCATAGTCTGGATCTTGAGTGTTACCTTAACCCCATCTCTTGATGAGGCATCTCTTCTTGTCAGAAAGATTTTACTGCATTGGAGAGCAGAACGTAGGAGTTCTTTTAAGCAACGTACAATTGCTTGCTGATGGTCCTACAAAGTAGAAGCTCTTAAAGATATTCTGGTAGCCTGAGAATGATATATTCTCTTTAGCATCGTAGAGGGACTATCTTTGAATTTAAGGGAGGCAAAAATGGATAGCTTTTTCTATGAATACATCTGTTTTCATGAAGTAATTTTTTTAAAAAAAAATTGCAGTAAAGCCAGCAGCTGTAGATAGACCCCAGCATCTGAAACTCAAACTGAAACTCTCAGGGAATCTGGTTCATAAAAGCTATATGTCTTGTTTATAAGGGTGTGGCTTCTTGTTATTTACTCTTCAGCTATGGGAGAGAAATGTTTACAGTGAGTTCCTGAAAACAGATGCGTGATTCATCTAGCCCCCAACTTCTATTGGCAAAAAAATATTACTTCAAGGGTGACCAAGGAGAGACCAGTTATCTAAAGCGTAAGTAAAACGGTGGGCTGAAAAGCTTAACAACCTGAAATCTAGAAAAGGATGCTGTTTAAACTGAAACTGCTATGAACTCTGGCAATATCATTGTGCCATTTCTGGTTTAGAACCAAAGAAGTAGATTTCAAAGAGCATTTGCAATAAAGCAGGATAAAATGGACTTCTTGAAGCTGCAATATCACCAGTCCTTTAATTACAACTTATGCAGAAGTCAAGGATTCTTAGCGTTTGAAGTGTTCGTTTCCAAAAGAAAATGAACATTACCTGGCAAATTAAACTGCTGCTAGATTGATGAGTGTCCGTGGGCAGAACCTGAGGCGTACATTCCTTTCTCTTCTAACCTCTAAGACTTAGTCTACTGGCGTGCAAGAATGGCAGGTGCCTAAATTCCTGGTACCAGCACTGGGTTTGTTTATTTACCATAGGTCATCGCTATATGTTCAATCATAAAGATGATCTGAGGAGTCTGACCGTGGGGAAAGCCTGAAGGGGCGAATCCCAGGGGAAAACAGACCCTGCCGAGGAACGCGTACAAACAGCAAGCTGGAGTTAGGTCACATCTTGTGTAACAAAGCGTCCCAGTCTCACATTTGGCTAGATATATACATATTCACTAAACAAGAAACACTGCACGGCAGCAATTATTTTGCCCTTTAGTGACTTTGAATGAAATTCTGATCCCAGCAAAGTCAAAAGGATTTTTTTTGCAAAAGCCTTCCAGAGAGGCCAGCTTTCCTCTTTTCGTGCCTCGTGGTCCTTTTGCTTGTACCAGTCTCAGAACCTCACAAACTCAGATCGTCCGTCTTTGCCAGTGGGGCACTGCTGACAGCACATCACCTGGCAGCTGGTTTTGTCATCCAGTGGAAATCAGCATGGGGCGGTTCTTAATTTAATTATAATTTAATATTTACTGTCACTTTTTCATCCCTCAACATGTATACATTCTTATAGCCCATGTGTTTCTCCCTACTGCAGCACAGACACTTTTCCACACACACATTCATTTTTGAATACTATGTTTTTATATTTTCTTGACGAAATCAAGGAGTAACCTTTTTCTTGGATGCAGTATACCCTCAAAGGGCCAGAAGTAATCCTCCTGGTGTTAAAAAAACCAAACCAAAACACAACCACACAAAAAAGCCCTCCAATCATACAACAAATGTATTGAGTAACGGCAGTCTTAGAAACAATTCTTTTACTCCCACTTACGGCAACTATTACCAATGCTGTTACCAAATCAGATATTTTTCTGTAAAGTTTCCACAATATTTCTTATCGGTTCTGTACAACAGACCTAACAGCTTTTGTTCTGCCATGTCTTTTGCATTCATTTAAGTCAGTTACATGCCATCAATTCAGGATACTTTACCATCTCAGCTCTCAAATGAAACAGTCATCAGCATTCAGAGATGTTGTTTCACTGAAATATCCATTAAAAGAATTTTTTTTTTTCCCCTTGTTCCAGAGAGTTCCTTAATCTTTCTGAGGTTTTATGTTCTTTGGGAACATTCAGGGATTCTGACTCCTGGGATTTTGAATAGGTCCAACCTTGATAAAGTTTCCTCACCTTCTCAATATTTGAAGCAAAAGCATGCAGATATAAAGCATAAGGATAAACAGAGAGCGGTCCCTTTGTAATCTGGCACTAGCACAGCAACATTCTGCCGGCAGGACTCCACTGGGCTATAATCAACGCGACTCAAATTCTCCTTATCATTTCCTCCAGGTTGTTTTAGAGGCAAGCAAAGAGCAGGATGACAGAACGATAAAGAAACAAAAAATACATGCTCCATTTAAACTGTTCTGCTATGTCTCGCTTTTCCCCATCCATTAGTCAGTGTTTTTCAGCTTATACAAGATCCAGTGCATCATTTGCAAATTAATTACACATGGCCACAGGTTATCCAAAGCACAACCTGAAGGAGACAGTGTCCACGGGCCACCTCAGGTTCCAGTTTACAGACCAGGAGAACAAGGCAACCTTAATATAAGTGCCATATAAGCAGATAAGCAGCCTCATTTATCCAGAATCCTTAAGTTCAAGAGATTGATCGCTGGTCCGAATTTGCAAATTTTGGACCTGTGTTTGATTTTCAAACGCCTTAAAGTAGAAAGGCACAAGAAAAATTCAGATGCAGAGCCTTCCTCTAAAGATACATGTTTAGTTAGGGTCAGTCAGAGCAAACAGATGAACAATAGATATGTATGCATTAAATCTAAGAGGCTTTGCCTATTTGCGTTTGTGGACCCACTTTTGAACACTTTACCCTTTAAACCTTTGTCTCAATCTCCCCACGTATAAAGATGAAAATTCCAGCTCAGTCGTTTGGAAGATGAAATCAAAGCTTTGAACTCATTAACGGCTACCTGGGCCCCCGAATATCTGGCTGTTCCTAGGACAGCTCAACAGTCCAGTGGGGTTCTTGAATTGTTAGTACTATTTAAATGAAGGAAAGAATAATTGGAGGTATTCCTATTGTAATCTAAACAAAACCCTACATCACAAAAATCCTCAAATGTGCCTTAAACTAAGATTTACTTTAAAATACCTCCCTTCCTCTGCTGACTAGAGAAGATAAAAGCTGTCATTCATTGGGCATCTTCTATTTAATTTTGACACTTCTCAGCTGATGCATTTGTGGATTTCTACTGTATTCTGGGTCCCCCATACATGGAAACAGCTATGCTTCTAGATCTCATTGTTCATAAATCATAGATCTTTAAAATGGTTTGCTAATCCTATCTTAATTTCTACTGTAGGCTTGGATAAGCTAGCACCAAAGACCTTCAGGGAAATACTGAAAATTGCTATGGACTCGGCTTCATATATTTATGTGTATGGAATATTTACTGTTTATGACATGAGCATACTTAAAGAAATTTTAGGCAGCCAAATAGCAGGAATATCAGCTAAGAAATTGCTCACATCACATGAATATATGAATACTTCACTGATGCCACTCCACTTTTCTCCACTGACCCCGTGAGTAAATGCATTGCAATGTAGAATTCCTTACATGGTGAATGAACTTTTTAAAGAAATATCACCAAATAAGAAAAATGAAAAAGCAGAAAGTTGTACTGAATCACCAAAACAGCCAAAGCCCCGGAGAGATCGCTCATCCCCAGAAGCGATGTGTTTTGTTCTCACCGTATACGTTTAGGCTGTGCGTTCTTTCACGAAAGACCTGTCTAGTTGTGACCAAGAGAAAAATGCAGGTTAATGATATTGCCATGCTTTACATTTCATTCAAAAGTATGTGAAAAGTTCCTATAAATGTTAAGTAACTGTTAATTAAACTCCCCCTTTGCCCTCCCGTGGCAATTTCCCAGGCATCTGGGGTGGAGGGGGAAATCCCCATTTCAGCCATGGACTGTTGGGTATGGCTAAAGACCAAACCAACCGGATTTATTACCCTCATATCTAGCGGCGAGGAGTTTGTGTCAGACCCACCACAGCCCTAATAGATCTCCTACTGGGCCACAAACACCGGGACAAATAGCAGGGCTGCCAGCACAATCCCAGCGTGAATGGGCCTAAATTAGCCAGCGCTTAATAACCAGTTTACTAACACCTGTATTAATTAGTACTGTATCACTGTGAGGAGGACTGCTGTTAGACAAGGCATAATCCCATAAGCTTGGCATTTGCATATCCCTCATTAGCTGATTAAAACCTGAAGGAGGCAGGTTTTTGCAGCCGGTGGGTCCATTCCAACGCTCCGGCTGCCTGGGTGGCTCGATAATGAAGTAACAGTGGTGAATGTGAGGTTTATATGTATGGAAGGGATTAAGAGTATTAGAGTTTGTGTGAACCGATGTTGCCATATTCTCTCTACTGGATCACAGTAATTGGATGGGAGGAGCAAGAGTGGATCCATTAGTTTTGTCTGTTTGCCCAGGAGCTGGGTGCTAGAGATTCAATTTTGCTTCCTTTTGCTCCTTTGCTTTTGTGAAGCATGGCTGCTTTGTCTGGGCGAGCCCTTAGCACCTCTGTACACTACCCACACTAAGGCGATTCAGCCACAAAGAAGAAACCTCGGAGACAGCCAGCATAAAATGCAGCCTGGACTCAAGTACTACTTGAGGGCAGCACAATCCTGCCTAACCCAATCCTGGGAGAGAAAGCAAGAGATAATTGAAATCTATAAACACCTCTGGAGCCTTTTTATTATTTTATTAGTTCTCCACATTTGGGCTTAACAAACCTCATCATCAAAGAAGCCTTGAGCTCCTTACAAGAAAACTGAATGGCTTGAAATTTCACTGACTTAAGGAGCAATTGTTGAGAGTATTTGCTGGGCTTGCATAATTCTAATGCAAAAAAATCCATTTCCTACATTATTTGTACAGCTGGAGTAATCACTCTGTGTGACCGATGATGTAAAAAAAAAAATAAATTTGCAAGATTGTCTCTCCCATAGTGCCAACAATGCACCTTCCGCGCCAGCAAGAAGAAAACATACTAAACAGTTCAGGAAAGCCTGATGCCAAAGACAGGCTTGGCAGGATGTGAAGCCACAAATGATGCACAATAGACATTGATTAAAGACACAATGGGGTTTGGGGGTAGTATTTTAGACATTCTATCATGGCTACATCATCTCAGCAGCAGTTTGGAAAATGATTTCTTGTCTTTGGGATAGCTTAACATTTGGAAAATGACTACATGAGTGAAGCTGTGAGGCACAGAGAAGATGGGACTATTTAAATATAACAACAACAATAGAAGCAACACCCACAGGCAGCATATTTTTTCCAATTTTTTAAAATATTGTTTTGTCCCCAAAGCTTACCACCATCATTCTATTAATTACACTTCCCTGAATTTCGGTAGTAAAATCTCTCTTTTTTTTTTTTTTTAAATCCTCTCTCTATTTTGTGGTTTTATCCTAAACAATAGCAATTGTTTGTGAAATAAGAGAAACTTTCCTTTAGTTAGAGATGTGAGAAAACTGAAAATATTCTGGTCTCTATGAATAAATAGATTTTAGAACAATCAAATGCACAGTGGCAGCACAATGTTAAGGAATAATGTTTGATTTACCCTTGTGTCACTCCAGGTTTTCCTCATTGGAACAGTTTTATCAACACAAAACTATAACGACACAGACCCTACTTACTAAGCAGTGAGGGAATCTGTATTACTGTCTCCAGGGATGCTCAATATAGTTACCTGCATTTTAATGATGCTGTGGTCATTTATTGCCTTTCTCCTGAATTTTACAAAGGAAGACGACTGTACTGGGCTTCTAATTGGATGCAAAGGCAATGTTTAAATTAGAAACAGCCTGGCATTTACTCCATAATTCCATACCTGAATTATATAGGCTCAGTTAATGCTTGCAGCAGCCTATGCGGCAGCTCAGGGATGTGAGAAGATATGCATCAAAGGTAGCTCTGCACCTGCTTTCTCTCAGGCTGTTAGAGGACAAGGATGTGCACAACCAACCTGCCTGGCTGCTGGAGTCCCTAAAATCCAGACGGGAACTGCAGCTCTCCAGCTACAGCTTTTGTCCCTGGGAACACACCCAGCCCCAAGCACTGGAAGGGTTCTCCGGAAGGTGACAAACTGGGGGAGCATTGCCTCTGTAACGGAGCCTCACATTCCTACAGCTGAGTCAAATCCTTGGTTTCAAACACTCTTAACCTGGATGGTGTGAGATACAGCATGGACAAAGATTCCCAGAGTCCAAGGAGTTGAGTTTCTGCAGTCACTGACCTCCACTGCCTCCGGCGGGTGACAACCGCATCAGGTACAATATTCCTTCTCTGTATGTGCTGCGGGATAGAACTATAAACAAAGACTCCTGCTTTGCCCATTTCTCATTTAAAACAGCATTGATAGCAGCCAAGAGACCACATAAAAAAAAAAAATCTACATCTAAATTATTTTCCTATTTTTCCCACAAAAAAATTAATTTTGGAATGACACTACTTAAGACGTGTCTGCACCTAGGTATCTCCAGAAGGTATCACAGTAGTGTCCTGCCTACTCCCTGCTTTAAGTGAACCCTGCCTGCCATTAGGAACAAGCAATTCCCCATGTCTTTACCCACTTCTCATTTATGGCAGCCACACATCCCTGCCGAGAAAGGAGAATTTGGGCAGACTACTTTTGGCCTTGTGGGAATTTCAGGAAGTTATGCAAGGTACCACCAGCTTGTGCAAGCAAACACTTTCCTCTCTTGATGACAAAGCCCTTCATCTCCTTTCTTCTTTCTCTTCTTCCTGCAGGAGCTGAGCCCTCTGCGGCAGCTCTGACAATGCCAGTTTTGCCTCCAGGGTAATTCTCTCTGTAACACCCAATCTGACCCCACAGCTATGAGGAATCCGGTCACCGCCACGCTGTATGGATGATGAATGAAACAGCACCAGTTGCCAAACCACTGCTGAAAGGACAACACACCTTTGTCTAAATACTACTTGGGTTCTGCCAGGACTAGTGACAAAGAGGAATGAGGCTGTCCTGGTGTGAGCTGTAGGTGTGTCTGTCCTGGTGTGAGCTGTAGGTGTGTCAACAGCTCCTTGTGAGCTCTCCTCCATACCTCTGCTGGTGAAATCCTGTAACAGGGAAGGGGGCATCAGAAGTTCCCATGCTACATCTCATTCCCTCCAAGGAAAATGTACTTTTAGTTCAGATTATTTTTCATGTTTGGGTTTATAACATAGCCCCAACAAATGGATTTGCTGCCAGAACAGAATGGACACTGAGAAGGTAAATGCTTCTTGAGCCAGTCAGGCTGTAAGTGCCAGCCCTTACAAAGGGGGAGAGTCAGACGCATCGTGTGTCTGCTGCAAAACCAGAAGAGATTACAAAATGGGGTTTCCTATGACAACCAGATTCTGTGGTTCCATTTAGCTCTTCCAGACTGATGATCCTCTATTGAAGTAGCAATTTAGGAAGTCATAGAATTCATTTGAGGCTTTTGAATGAAATGCCCATCACATTTCTTCATATAGGAGCGAATGCACAGGTATGTTTTCACCACAAATTGCTGTTTAAGCATCTCAGTGCAAGAGAAGCAATGTGTAAACCAGCCAGTCAGAATGTTAGCTTGCTAATATGTCTTACTGGAGTAGACAAGAGAGAGCGCAATGAAATTGCTCTGTCTTTTTGTAAAGTGTTGCCTAAAAAATCCTGCATGGCATTATTATATAGCTCTTAGTGATGTAATGTAACCCTTAAATTATAGCTGATTATATTGCAGAATATGAAACATTGGGTAGATACACCATGGCCTCAGCTCCCATGGTGTCCACTTTCATAAGACGGCCAGTCCCATCGTCCTCCCATTCCATGGCCTCTGGTCTCATGTCCTCCACTCCTGTGGAATCTGGTCCTTTGGCCACCAGTCCCCTGATCTTTGCTCCCAGTACCTTAACTCGTGTGTTCTCTGTCTCCGTGGCCTTGGATTCCATGGCCACTCAGTTCCGTGGCCTCCACTCCTGTGGCCTCTGGTCCCTAAGCTTCAACTCCCACAACCTTGGCTCCTGTAGGATCACGTCCCACAGCCTCTGGTCTCAGGGGCTCCTACTCATGTGAACTCTACTCGCATGGTATCCACTTCTGTGTCTCCTAGTCCCATGGCCTAGGCTCCTCCAGCCTTGGATCATGAAATTTCTGTTCCAGTGGATCCACCTTCAGACAAAGATGATAACTACTCCTTAGATGAAATGTCTCCTGAGAATTTGGATTTGGACAAGAGAAAAAGCTCAACCCTTACAACTGAGCTCACAAGTAACCAGAGAGCCAGCAGAGCTCACCATGGATGCATGTGGTCCCACCGTCTTAAACTAACATAGAGAGTTCTAACAAGAAAGATGAAAACACAAGTACTTGATGGCTTCAGAAATAACCTACAGAACAGGACATGGTCTGCAGAGGACAGACAGCAAGGGGTCCCATAGTCCTCTCACTGGGGGAAAGCCCTCAGGCCCCCTCCTAGGACCGTGCCTTTCCAGAAAATAAAAACTGAAATCCAAAATGCACGCTTCATGGAGTTCAGGAAAACAAACTATTTAAATTAATGGAATTACTTTGGGGAAAACAAGGGTGTTCTTTGTGACCCAAAGTAAAGGAAGTCCAGCCCCTCTTTGATCTCACATTTTTTGTTAAGAATTAGCAATGACTTTGGAGTAGCTTATTATTATTATCATTAAGGATCACACATTTTATTTGTGGCATACATCTTACCATCAAATTGACTTTATGTGGAAAAAGACCCGCAGTCTTCTAAAATGACGGCAATAAGCTGTAGGAGAGGGCTGCCAAATGAATCATGCTGTGGCTGCACTCTGGTACATTCCAGAGCACATAATAATGCTCCCAGTTGTTTGTTTGAATCATCTTATGATGCTGCATGCACATTTAGCTGATGTACCAACACTAATGTACCGTGCCGTTCTGGGAGTTGGAATTATAAAATATCTCATAAAAATAAACAGCTTTATTGCCAGGCTCATGAATGATAATCCCACAGATGCAAATCATTAATCACAGAATGTATCAAGGTAATTACCAAACCGGGGATCTGTTTTATGGAGTTTGTGGGTATGTGGTTAGAGTATGGGGTTTTTGCACAAAGCAGACAGCAGTTGCTTGCTGCTGAAATCACTCTGTACCCACAAGGATCGGGTCCTAATAAAACAACAGCGTTCAGCCAACCCATGTTCATTACGGCACGGTCGGTGTACCGCCTGCACAGAACATTTTCCTAACACTTCTATTTAGCACACATTCAGACTTCTCAACATCGCTGCCGATTTGAAAGAGAACCAAAAAAAAAAAATCTTCCTCACTTGCTTATACTTAACAAGGCCCGAGTCTGAAATCAGGAGAAGATCCTGACTCACACAGAGCTGTTGTCCATTTAAGTCATCCCAACAGCATGAAAGAAACCTGGTTTTAGAAATTTCCGATCCTGGGCTTTGCCACAGATTCCGTTCCTTGGAAATAATGACAGAATAAAGTACAGAATGAGGGCAGGGGGTTGTATTTCTCCTCACTTCAAACCTTTTTGTGTGAAGACTGAAATCACTTTTCAAAGTGGAAGCATTTTCAATTCAGTTATTTGCTAATATTTTAAATTTCTGCCAGCTTTGACAATCTATTTTGTTTCTAGCCAGCATCACCATCCCATTTTCAGGCACCACTGTGATGTGGCACTGGGATTTAACACCACCACAAGAAGCCATTCATATCCCTCACGCCACACTAATTCATACTTTCCTCTCCTTTATCACCACTGCCACCCCCTAAAAACATCCATTAAAATACAAGTGGGGAAATACTGTTACAAACTCCAACCTAGGCAGGTCTCCAAAGCACAGCTGAGCCCCGGGGTTCTGAGCAGCCAAGAAACACACATTGGAAGAAAACTTCACTGTCTCATTAAGGGGGGGAAAAAAAAAAAAAAAGTTTAGCTGCATAAGGACAAAGGACCAACATCAAGGAAATCGGTCCAGAACCATTAACTCCCACAGGCGTTGGAGTAACTCCAAGCATTTATCTGGCTTTCCATCACTATTGCCTATAACCAGGTACCCCCACAGCGGCCCATGGCTCACATCCACAATGGGCAGAAGGCTGGTTCTCAAAGTTACCCTCATTTTCCATCCTTATCCTGGAATTTTTGTGATCAAATCCCCCCACGTACAGCAAAAATAAAGGGATCCTGCGCCACACAGGGCCTTTAAACAGCAATCTCACATTGGAGCCTATGCTGCCTGCTGTGGCCATCAGGAAAACCCACATGTATTGCCACAGATGTGTGGGGTTTTTTGTGAACGGTTTCCCGTGGAACAGGCAGGGTGGCTGGAGGCATGTGTCGCCATGTGAAATGCTGGGATGGTTTGTGGAGGACACCTCCATCTTCACAGCGATGAGAACCACCCGGCCCTAACAGCTGTCCCCATGCAGCTGTGCTGGCCCCTCTCCCCTCAGGAAACAGGTTCCCACTGCCCAAGTCCCCACAGCTGCACAGGATCAGCTGCGGAGGACACTCAATGAGAATCATTTCAGCTCTAAAAGGAAAATCAAAGTGTCAGGTCAGGATGACACTAGAGGGAACAGCTGAAGCTCAGCTGCACTTACAAGCCATCACCAAGTCACCAAGGCTGATTAAATTCTTCTTTTTGAGTCAGCTGTTTCTCCCTGTCCTTTAAGTTTATCTACCAGTGACTTCTGGGGGTCTGCATTTTCTTCTATCTAGTGAAAAGGAATAGACTTTTATATACCTTTATAACATGGAAATACATTTGGTCCTCCCATTGCTCTACTACAATTCAGGTTACACATGCTGAGATATTTTGGTGAGTGACACCTTAAAAACTCACAGCACTTTACTATTCGTTGTACAGCATCATTTTAGCATTACACAAGAAGTACACAAATAATGTGAAGGATGGCAGCTGAGGCCATGGTTCCTGCATGATCTACTAGATGAAGTGCAATCGGGAGAGCCTATTTAATGTGTTCTGGCAATTATCCATTTAAACAGAATTACAATGTCTTTAATCATATCGGCGCAACAAGAAGCAGAAAAGAAAGTTAATCAACTTAATGGACTGGAACAGATAAGTCATTTTATTCTTTGAGTTTTGAACCAAAGAATGTGAGAGCCTAGACAGCCACAAGGTCTTAGTCCACTGAACATGTTGCTTGCTGACACTCAGGCAGAGGGACTACATGATTATTGTAGGTCCCTTCCAACTGAACTATTGTACTATTCAGTACTATTCTGAGTAGTACTTAAAGTGCAATTTCCTGAATCAGTGGGTGATACTGGCGGCCTAAACACAAAAACAAGGTGTCTTGGCAAAGTTATAAACTTACAATGCTTTGTATCACCTTCCTCTATGCCAACGCTTACTCCAGGGTTTCTCCTTGCTAAACACCAAGTAGCTTCTCCCTCCTATGCTGCTGCCACGGAGTAGTTGAGGCACAGGAAGACACACCATCACTTATATCAGAGTAATGGGTTTAATTCCCTCAACCCTGAATCTTCCAGAGAGAAAAGCACCTCCTTTGGGGGCATTAAAGGAGAGCAAGAGACATATTAAAAAAAAAACAACTCTCATTTGGGCTGAGCATGATCATTTGTATCGGTAGCTTCTTTTGTAACCACAAACAGGTGGAAGAACCTTCTTCAGTGTGCAGACTACTGGTACATAAAACTACACAGTTTTACTGCAGCTACTCGACTGCCAGCTTTTTTGCACTGAAGGTGAAGCAACACTATAGGTTGATTTTTATATCTTATTAAACTACAGTAGGGTTTAGAAGTCTACGCCTGAAGTTGAGACCTTTGCTATGCAAAGAAGAAGAGTGCCCTTGAGATGAAGAGTGTGATAGCCAGTTGAAATAAGCCCATGGTTTTGGATCACTTAACTGTCAATCAGCTGTCAAAGCACTGTTATATATTCTGTATCAGAACCTCATTGCTCCTTGCTATACTTTACCTTATACCACAAAGGTGGGAGGTGCAAATAGGTCACCAATGCAACTCCAGACATGGACCTCTTTCTCTTCCCCTTCCTCGCACTCCAGCCAAGTATCAAACAGCACAACCGACTCTGAAGAGACTTATATTGGGGAGCCCCTATGTGTCTACGGACACTTTACACCTACCTAACACACAATTAACCAGCACTGGGTAAAAAAGGCCTTTACTGGAACAATATGTGGATTTGAAAAGTTTGAGTTTAGCTGAACACGCACTTGCATTATTTAACACACGTTCACCCTTTGTTCTATCTGCTCTGTCCCCACCATTTACTGCTAAACAGGTCCCTTATCTTTATTGATCACTTAATTTATCTTTTCTTAACTCCCCTTGCTCCGTCTGGTGCCGTGTGTCCAAGGTATTGAGGCTAAACATCCGTCTGTTCATACTATCATGACTGGTTTGCCTTTGAAAGAATAGGGGGAGCAGGTGGTGTGACTAAGTAGACCCTCGACAGAATAGGGGCACCATTGCTGTGTCCTGTCCCAACCTGCCAGCGATTCCCCACCCTCCCAACTGTTCCACATTAAAGCAGTCAACTGTGGCTTTACAGTCCAAGTTTTACACAACTGTTTTACAAACCAGGAAGAATTTCTTTTGTTGAAAATCTTTTGTTAGGCAGCACAGAAGGGGGGGGGGGGAAAGCAGGGTAGAGGGAGTTGAGAAAGCCCGTTCTGAGACCGAGTGCATTTTAATGTGTATGTAGATATACACTACGCAATGTGCCAAGCCGCTGAGCTCGCTCTGTATTTCCGTGCTGCTTGTAAGCTCTCTTTGAAAACAGTTGCCCAATGTATCTTTCAAATACACCCTTCTTTTTCGTTTTTCTTGGGGTCTTTTAGTCATTTCTCTTTACGACTGTTTGTGGTACAATTTTGGTTTAATAGAGAAAGTAAGACTGAAAACAATCAAATAAAATCAACTCTTATAACATGTTTTTTTCTCAATAAGAATAGAATATCAATTTTTCTGTGTTGCAAAATCATTATAAATCCATCTAACTGGATAGACATCCCCAAAGAAAAGTCCCGATGATGCTTCAACCACATTCCAGTTTCCAAGCAATCCTACTACAAGCCCCATGCTGCTGCTGATCTCCTACACCACATTTCCTCACAGTAGTCAGTGGTGCTTATTTCAATCCAGATGTAGGAAGGCATTTGTACATGGGGCTTATCTCTGAGATAACATACTCTGAAACTGTCTGGTTCATAAGAGACAGAACTTTTGGGCACTCACAAAACAGAATCCAGAAAGAGCAAATATTTGTTACAGCTGTGAAACAAATCTGGTATCGCCACCAGAGTGCTGCAAACAGTTGCATACAAAAGCTGAACCTACCAAATTCTTCTTATTTGTTTCTTTTTCCTTTTCCCCGCGAGAATTCATAAACTAGATGAGTCACAAATTTTTCAAAGCCAAACACAATATTTGGGTATTTTCCACATTTTCAAAGGAAAATAACAAGCTTATGCATATTCACATTTTGCCCCACAACCTTTTTTCCCCAGGCAAAAATATATTGAAAGTTCTATTACAGGTAAAATTGCAAGACATAGAGATCCTTTCTCCTTTTTTAAAGATCCTGCAGTCAATCACTCAAATCTTGTAACAGTACAGGGGAAAAAAAAACCCAAATAAATAAAAGTTAGCTTTTTTTTTTCCCCCTCCTTCAGGGACTTGTCGCTCTTCCTCCCTCCCTCCCACCATCAGACTGCAGTGGAAAGACAAAAGTTGAGACTCTGCTCCTATAGTAGTCAACAGCAAAATTTATACGAGGCCTGTATTTCACCCAAACTGCCAAGTCTTGCAGCAACCACAGAAATCACTGACTGCTGCCTAAAGAAGGAAGGATCCATATTTGTTACTAGATCATTGGGAAAGCGCTGAGAATTAATCCTCCTAAAAGTACTGTTTTCCATTTAAGAGCCTGATCCTCTCAAATGTGCAAGTAATTGACTTTTCAGTTCAACTGATCAGATTAATGGGCTTTTTTTAGCTTCCTGATGAAAAATAAAGCATAAATATATATATATATATATATAAAAAAACATTCAGAGCTAAAATAAAATGCTTTGGAATGAAACATATGTTTAAAAAATAAAGAAGAAAAACAGGAAAGAGAGAGTATGTTCAGAGAAATCTTGACTGACATATGTCCCTTCAGAAACCTGGTGGTTAGGTCACCTGCTCTGAAGACATGGTTTCAACCCTTCCCTTTCTGGAAAGGACCTGAAGGGCTTCCACAGAAAGCACTAAACCCACCAGGAGGTAAGATGACAACACGGATGCTCTATGATTTCCAGCCTCTCAGATTATATAGTATGCAATATGAACAAATAGGCTATTACTGAAGTGCTGGATAAAAAGGGATCACTGTGGCTTATTTTCAGTTCAAACTTTTGCTCAAATGCAGCAAAAATTTAAAATATTTTTTGACTACCAAGACAGCAATGTTGGTGGATAATGGTACATCAGAAAACGTTTATCCAGTCCTAGAAATGGTAACCAAGGAGATGGGGATCATTATCATCAAGAATGTTTCATTCTCAGTGTTGTCCCCAAAAATTATTATAACACTTTCACAGTGAGAATGAGAAATAAATAGTTTTGTATTGTAGGTAAGCAAAAAAAAAAAAAAAGGATATCCACAGAGATCTAACAATCTAGAGTCTTTGTAATTTAAAAAGCGTACCCAGCCATTTTCTCGATAAGAAATGAAAAGCTGTGTTAATAAAGACATTTCTGTTCATTTCAAAGGTATTACAATTACATACCTACTTCAGAAGAACTGTCACAAGTAGTGCATTATCTGTCAATTATCAAACTGCCTTCCAACTGTAAAATCACAAATCTACAAATAGATTAGGAAATCCTTCAGAATGCTTCATTTTGAATATTGTATATGATCTCTCCACTACCGTGTTTAACAATACTGTTCTGTTCATACTAACTTCTTAGATGACGACTAGCTTTTCTCAAATTTGTGTATGAATTGTCAATACATTTGAATGAATGACATTCAAAAGATAGATGTAAAAAACAAGTGTGAAGTCCACAATCGTTCTATTTTATCTGCTCGTGGAGGTTAGTTTGTGTGCCTAGAATCTTTAGAAATACTTGGAGAATTACTGAATCAGTTATATTTTTATCCTTTTATTATACTACAGATAGACAGAGAACCAAATAGATAGATAGAAAAACTATGAAACCTAACAGGAGACGACACAGTGCTCCTAGTGACCTGCAATCCAAATCTGAGTTGGATCACAAATGACATAACTAGATCTGAAACAAGTCTCGTGGTCATTCCAGTCCTTGATGGATGTTTATCTACATCACAAAAGTCACCAATGGCACAATTTGACAGAACTAACATTTTCAGAGAGGCTTATTGCTGGCAAGGCACAGATATTGTAGGTCGGAATGAGTTGAGTTGGCTGATCTGCTGTAGACAAGGTTACATGGCAGCTGTCAAAAGCTGTCTAAAATCAACAATGCTTCCTTTCCAAGAAAAAAAATTAAATTAATGAAACATCCCAGCATATGGACAAATGAAACATAGTTTTAATGGACAGGCAGCTACATGCACCTGTTTATTGAAAGGCAAGAACAAGCTTTCTGCACTGGTATAAACAACCCTCAAAATATTTTATGTGGATTTTGCTGTTTCTGTGAAACAACATTGTCACTTGCTGCACACATCAAACTCAATTTAACTTGCTTGAAAGTCACATAGTGGAATCTTTAATATATAAAGGCCTTCATTTTACTTCCCAAATGGAAGTGAACAAAATTAAAAGAGAAGGGGGGAAAAAAATCATATTAGCTTCAACTTACCCCATTGCAAACGCAATATTTGTGTAATTGTGTATAATCATTTAAAGTATAATTTAATACATCCCTTTAACAACCCACAAATTATCACTTGACAACTAGAAATAATAGGTCTTTTTGTTAAAAACAGAAAGCATGTGAAGACTAAAGGTTAAACAGGTCTTTTCATCATGATAAATCACTGGTTAATGAGTCCGGTATTGTTGGGTATTATACTTGCTCACTTTAATGCCATTACCTTCTGGTTGTAAAGCTGACACTACTAATGATCTTCATTCTTTGAACTTTTCCACAATATTGACTGGTTGCATAGAGCAGATGTTACTTGGATTTGACTGCAAAAGTGGCGATTCTTCTAAGGCTTGGAACGGCCCTGAAAAGAATGATACTGAACACAATGTTTTTTGATATCTCTAAGTCAAAAGAGATTCTTCTCTAAATGTCAACTATTGCTCCTGCAGTTTCTCGGTATCACACAAAAATCAATCACAGATGAGAGGTAAATATTCTTCATCTATTTTCTGAAGTTCTTTTTTAAAAAAAAAAAACACTTTAACATAATGAACCAACACAAGAAAGTTCGTGTCTAGTCTTTTGTCGTACCAGAAACTTCTCCTGCATCACAGCATGCACAAGTTAAAAAAAAAAAACAAACTACTTTTTTCTATATTTCACAGCTTTCCTTGGTCTTGACTGAAGGATGCTGAGGTCGCCAGGAGCTGTATTAGCGAGTCAAGTGCTGACAAAGCAAGATGCAGAAGGCACGCATATGTTTGTGTACCCACATCCATCATGTTTTCTTCCAGAGGGAAGGAGGTCCAGCGGAGCCCAGTTCTCCATGGGTAGTAGGCGGTTAGGAGAAGGAGTTACTTGACACCTCTTTAACATATGAGGGATGTCTTTAGTTGTGCGATGGACTAGGTTCGAATAAACTCACCTTGGGAGTGAGATGGAAGACTTAAGGGTAAGAAAGCAGCGATTGCTGAATTTATTTTAAAACTGAAGCAATGTGGAAGCTTCGTGTTTATCGCCATTCCTTCCTGACCTTGCCTTTTTCTTGCACCTCTTCTCACTCTGTTCCTGTCACTACTGGATTCTATATTTAGAAAATATGGACCACAGGGCAAAATTCAAACCTTAGCAAGGCAGAGGTAGTTTTATGTCAATTTACATCAAGTTCTGGGCCAGGAAGATTTTGCTGCACCATAGAACAGAAATGGGGACAACTGAACTCACCATCCCAGGCGCTAAACCTCAGACCGTTGCACCCTTCATGCACCCAGTCTTTGTATACTTCTGTGCAACGACAAGCACAAGCACCGCATAGTTTAGCTTGTGTAAAGGCCATATTCCGCCCTTTTTGCAACACTGCTATACTTAGTGAACTTGAAGGACTTTTAGATTCTTTTCTACTTTTACTCAGATAAGGATTTGGTTTTCTTCTCTTTCAGTGAGTTTGGGGACAATGAGGATGTGATTGATTTTATAAATACCATTCTGGTTATGGAGTTAAGTTTCATGTGAGGTGAATGAAAAAAAGAGCAATTTAGATAAAGACAGACAATAAATACTGAAAAGTCTATACTAAGAAATCCAAGCTCCAAAAGGCATTTTGCATGTACTGCTAACAACTCACTGGTATACAATTTTTTTTATTTTTAAGTGATTCAGGAAAGTTTAATCCTTGATCTGCATAGGAAGTTTAAGAAACTTTTCAATACTATTAAACTCACACTATAAAAATATAAGCATGAACATATTTCCTGCCTGTCTCCTCTGATCCTACTAAACTCAGTTGGATTAGAGAGAAATAATATGTCTATCAAGATGGCACCTGAGGCTATCTGAGCTGCAAAGAGGGTCTTTCACTTAAAGAACTTGGAGCTACTCACATACGGGATAAAATCCTGAACAAGTCAACCAAAGCAACAACAAAATAAGGATTTCACTGAAGAAGTAATTAAGTAGATATGATTCATTTATTTAATGGGGGGTGGGGGATGTGACATGGTCTTTAATAACCTACAGGCTGCAACCAAAGTATTTCTCATCTGAAAGATGTCACCTCCAACAGTCTATAGTGCACCCATGTCTCGTATGGGCCCTGTCCTGGTGTTCAGCTGTCCCAGCTTGCAATCAGGATAAACACTTTTAAAATCACTTCCAAAGCTGCTGTCAGATATATCTAAATATCTATTTATCTATCGGTATATCTCCCCACAATCAGAACTGCAGTCTTGCAAAACCCAGGTTGGCTTACACTAAAGAAATATAAATCCGCTCTTACTCCAAGTTTAGCAAACATACGATACAAGAATTTTCATTTAAAGAATATTTACTTGTTGGCGCACCCAATTTGTTTCTGTTATAGTGTCTACAAAAGTGTGTTTTTCACCATGTGCAAATTAGTCAAAGTACTTTGAAAGTACTAGAATTAGATGATCTTTGAGGTCTCTTCCAACCCAAGCCATTCTATGATTCTATGATTTTACAAAAGGCATGTTTTTATAAAACGGCCTTTTAAAATAATTATTTTTACTGTGGGTAGTATCAATTTTTTTTTCTTTTGTGTATTAATTTAAGTGTTTCCCATTTTATTGATAAAGCAATAGAAAGAATAGTGACTACTGACATGAAAAAAACCCTTTGAATCTCATGGACCACACACAAATGCTCCATTTATTTTGAGATTACTCTGCAACTGGTTCCACTCATATTCTTTGATACAAGTGTTGCAAACTGCCCTCTCACACTCTGCGTTGTGTTCTCAGACACCCTTTATTTGTAACATAAAAAGCTTTCATTTTTAAGAGCTATTCCTGATTTTTTTTTTTCTCAGATGAGATGCAAGACTAGTGGCTGAACATCCGTATTCATTTGGATATTCAGATATAGTTTAATACCATGTAATCAGAACATTTCTACAGTATTTGGGCCACTAAAAATCGCTAGTGGTAAACACTTCAGCACAAGCTAATGCAAATTATCCAAGAAAGGCTTTGTTAGACAAACCATATTTGCCACAGAGGCAGACCCATTGTGAGTATCGGTTTCACAGGAGGAGGGCAACTTCTTTAATCAAAGATAGTAGCTTGTTCCATATTTTTGCCTCTACATACTAAATAACTCCATGGTTCAATTTACGTGCCCTGCTATTGAAAAGCAGAACTGTACATCAGGTAATTTCTCTGAAGCTGTGTATCTTGGCTTCAGGGTCCGCTTTCTCTTGACAGAAACCCTCTTTCACAGAATCCTCATTCTCTATCAGTAGATTTGCGATTTAAACAGCGGTATCTGACTTTGTTCATGCTCCCACTCCAATGCATCGAGCCCATGATTCCTGCTTACCTTGCCACCCAAAATCATAAGTCCCAATTAAAGTAGTATGCTTATAAGAAATTGTAACAAGTAATACCTTAACTTACTTATTTCACTCTCTTTAAACAGAAGTTTCATTGCAAGGAAAAAAGTCTATATAGCCTTGTGTGTGCGTATCTCTACATCGTTCAATGTGCAATACGGCATGATGTATGACATTCATTTAATGTATTTTCACATGTGTCACCCAGAGGTTACCTATAAAACTCCAGGAAAAGCTCTGGTCTAGCAGCAGAACTGGCTGAAAAGACTTACAGGCATTCCAACAGAAAGTTTCCCCCCATACATACATTCACGCAGCCTCCCCTGCCTATCACCCCCTATTACTTGACCACATTCACCCCCACTGGCCCTTTGCCTTTGACCTTTCTCTGCCACTGCCTCTGATTTTGTATTTGTTTTCTGAGGACCTATTATCAATCACTTCTAAGTACCCTTAAGCGGGACATTTAACCTAGGCATGTGAAAGTAGTAGATCCTTCCATCCAAAGAAGAAATAAGTTATTGTAAGCAAGACAGTTTATATCCCTTTAGATACTAAAGCCAGAAAGAAAAAAGTAATTATGGAGAATAAAGAAATTGAACATGTTCTACTTGCCAAAAAAAAAAGGGGGGGGGGGGGGGTGGTGGTGGAATAAAGAAGTTGCACATGTTCCAGTTGCCAGAACTTGCATAAGGTTTGAAGTGCCTCACAGAGTTATCCACTTTGATAACCCACAAACCACGACTTCTGCTTAGAAAAGTTCAAGTGCTGGTGTCAGCTAATTTCTCTTGTACCAAAATGTTGCATTTTATTTCCGCTGATTAGCATAAAATTGTTCCCATTGTCTCAGCCACAGAGGCACACAATAGTGCCAAAGATCCCTGCAGTGGGGAGTTTCTGCATATTTCCAGCTCCTGGCTTTGCTTTAGAATTCATTAGCCACAGGAACACCACACACTCTGTGCTGGATT
>VXBL01004433.1:421977-423659 GCA_013400195.1 Aramus guarauna
TAAAATTTGAGTTTCTGTTTAATGGAGGAAATTCTGTTGGTGTTATTCCAAAGACAAACACCATTTCATTAGGGCAGGATTGGTGTGACATCTAATTTTCTTATCTGCACAGTGCTCTGCCTGCAAAATCTTGTATACTCGAGTATGCCTGGTTCAGATTGATCCTGAATGATACAGCTCTATTCTTCAGATAATCCAACCATATGAGTGTCTTAAAAAAAAAAAGCACAAAACCAACAAAAAAACCCCCCACCAAACAAACAAACAAAAAACCCACAAATATTCCCACAGGGCACATAAAAATTACTTACAGTGTGTTAAGACCTGGCTTTAAAATGTACATGGAACCATTGTCACAAGAACAATAGTAAAACTTTGCTATTTCCAGGTGTTATTTATCCAATAATTATTTATGATTTTACAAGTCCCTTCTAAGAAGCTGCCAATGAGAGAAAACAAATCAGGCTGTACTGTAAACGACAATTTCTCTTTCCATTTCTAATAGCATATCAATAATATTTCAAAATCCTGATGCCAAACCACCAATTAACCACAGTTAACATGTAGAAAATGTTCAACAAAAGGGATTAGCGGCACAACAGACACGTCAAGATTTGTGCATCTGCCATCACAGTCAGTGTTGGTCACCAACAAAAAAAGATGTCTGCATAATTTAATCTGTTTTCTGGTCACCTACGTTTCACATGCAATGTGTATTGCTAGTTTACCATGAGATCAATCCTGCAATTCCTTTTTCCAATTCTTTTGGTTGGCGTTCAGCTACTCAAAACACTCAACTCTTCTTAACAGCAGGGACAGGACCTATATTTGCTTTTGTGTCCTACCGTGTTGAAAATAACACTGGTCCTCAACAACTTAATATTAATTGCAGGTCAGCTACTGGAGTAGTGGACAAAGCAACATTTTAGCCACTGTTTTCAGAATCAATATCTCAGCATCACAAACTCCCAGATCTGTTGCTGGAACACTCTAGGCAGACAGTGGAGCTAAATAAAAGTGATGGTTGGAGATTGAACTGTGAGGAAATCCTTTCCTGTGGAGGAGTGCTTCAAAAACACCATCAAGCGCAATCAGCCTCCTGAGAACATGCTTACTGGAAACTGCTCTCTTCATCTTGCAGGAGGCTGTAAGTGTCTAATACAGTCTAACGTTTTGCTGATTACATCTACCCAGTAAATTCATCAGGAAGGTTTGCTAGCCCCAGATAGGGAAGGTGGGGTCACCGAAACCCTCCCTGCAGCATTACATCATGCGCTCAGACATGCATTAAGCTCCCTGGGAGGGGTTTAACCCCTCCAGGATCTCTCACTGGGCATAAAGGCATTTGTTCCCTTTGAAACATATGGTCGGGACTTCCTCCATTCGGAGAGAACCACAGTTTTGACAGCGTCCCAGTTGGGGTAAGGAGCAAGTCATGTGACTTGCGTAGGAGTCAACCTAAATCAAATCCCATTTGAAAAGTCAAAGCCTCTAGAAATTCAGATATGTCTATTTTATACCTGCAGGGACAACTTGGTTTCTAATTACTCTCCCTCTTCTAATCATCAACATTGGCACAAATCTCGCTACTACTTGCGGCATGCAGAAGCAGATAATGTGAATCCTGTCTAGTTAAGTTCTCTCTGAAGAGCCTAGAGATCACTTGTACAAAAGACGGGGGG
>VXBL01004433.1:423665-471231 GCA_013400195.1 Aramus guarauna
AGGGAGGAAAAGTAATTGTCCCTAGACCCTATGACAGCTTGCAGCAGAGCAGGCAATAAAATCCAAGTGCCTTATTTCCAGCCCAACAGGTAACACAAGAATAGGCTAAGTTCTTTTAACATCTACTGCTAGCTCAGTTAAGGCCATATTTTCAGGCAGATGAACGTTATTTTTTAAATTAATGAATTTAATGGTATTTTGCATTCCATGTCACTCTTCATTCTGGTATCTCAAAACGAGTTACACTAGCTAGTTAAAAATGTCAACAACCCTTACAGCAAGGGCTGAAATATACCTTTCCACAGTTGAGGAGCTCATAACACAGAAAGTTAAAGCCATGCAGCAAAGCTCGTCCCAGGGGGTTTTGCCTACTAGCCCAAAGTTTTCCACCACCCCCCTTCAGCTTCAAGGATACTAATAATTTCTCTGGGGCACCTATACAGAGCTGTTAGGTTGTGGTGTTCAATCAGTAGCCCTCTACTGATTAAGGAAGTTTGCTTTCTGGCATAGTTTAAATGTAAATAACTTTCCGTAGTACATAGCTACTGATGATGAATGTACAACCTTAGTTCTCTGTAGCTCTTATCCTCTTAGGTGAGGAGAAAACCTCTGTGTGTGTTCCTGACCCATTTGCATGTCTCCTTGATCTGCTGAGTTGGTGTGGCAACTTGCTAGACAATGGTCAGCATTATGCGAGGCAACTTGCATTAACACTGCAGTCCACAACAGAACTGGTGTTCTGACAGGCACTAACCCAAAGCAAAGAGAAGCAAAGAATGGAAAACATTAGCCATAAAGAAAGATTGAATATAAGTCTTCAGCTAATATAGCTTATCTGGTAGCTCTTCTCCAGTTTGAGCCAATACTTCGTTTGTTTAAAAAAAAACAAAACAAAAAACAAAAAAACAAAAAGCCAAACAAACCACCAACCACAGAACAGGCAGCCATACAAAAGAGTGAGGTTTAAAACTCTGACCAAACAAAAGTTGATTTGTTAAGCATCTTGCTCAGTTGTCACAATTATGTCAAAAAAGCAGAACTGTGATCCACTAATGAACATCTGAAGGGACGCATGACATGGCTGGTTTTATTTGCAGTTGACACAAGTCTCTTAAATGACGTATCTGGGGATCATTTATTAATCCGTGCCTGGTTTGTTTTCATGCTGTGTCAGGGAATCGAAATGGAAAACGAGTGCTTTGCTTTATCGCTGCAATTCTTTGTTTGGATGTTTGTTTGTTTTCAAAGCTTGCTTGTCTGATTAATAAGGCCAGTGTCATGCAGAATAAAAGAAGGATGGATCACATTAGTTCTTCGCCCAGTTAAATGTCCTCCTGGCTCATTGACTATTTCTCTATTTTAGCACTCATTTCCTAATTCGTGTTACTTCCACGTGATATACAGGGAAAAAGAAAATTGATTCCCATTTCAACAAGCTCAAAAGCCACGTACAATCTGATTCTTTGCTCTATTTAAGTATATAAACCAGAAATAATTCAAGCCAATGTGTTTACACCAAAATAAACTGGGTATGTAGCATGCAACAAATACATGGAATTTTTCTAGATAGTCAGACTCCTTGAGTGTAATCACAACTTTGTTAAAATCAATGGAAACCTTCACAAATGAAACCAGTGGGCCCTGAATTTTGCTGACAAGCTCAGACTGTGAGAAGCCATAATTATCACTATAAATAGGCAGATATCAAATTAATGGGGACATCCCATTTGTTGCTAGTACTGGAAAAACCTAATTGCTCAACTTCAGTATCTGTTTTGTGACACTCACATTTTTTTAGATCTAAATAAAAGCTTTGTGTATCAATATGGCAGTGGGGGCAAATGGAAAGAATTATGGCTTGCCAAGTAAGAAATTCAACGCTGTAGAACAAGAGAAGGCATATTCCTCCTGGAGCTCCCTCTTTGTCCAGACACAGCCATGAAGCAAAATTTGTGTATATAAAATTTGACCTAATTACTCAAACCATTTTCCACATTGCTGGTATCTTCTGCAGTGCTTCAGCAGTCAAATGAAGATGAAAGACTAATATGCATTTTTCAGTGCTATATGTGTGTGTGTGATCTTTCCTGGCTTCCACAATTACATAATATATCTCCTGTAGTATACTGCAATTATAACAGCATGGTAATTGCTAACTGTTGTGACTTCAGTATGGGTTTGTGGTTTGGTTTTTTGTTGCTGTTGTTTTTTAATCAGTTATCATACCTGGCTTAATAAACGACACATACTGCATATAAACTATATCTTGATTTCATTAATAGAATAAAGGCCAAGCAGTGATCATAAGGTATAAGATAGGGATAATTTACAGGAGCATAAATGAATAGCACATTGTCTGCTACAGAATAATAGTTCTTCACTAGTGTTACCAAATATCAGTAGTTTATTTATGAAAAATGTTTCATCTTTTTAAAAAGAAAATTTACAAGAAAGTCACATATATGGCAGAGCTATGAGTCTGTATACTTCAGTCTCCAATCATAAAAAGTTTGAACTAAAAATACCCCAAGAAAATAAAACATTGATTTTTCTGTAACGAAAACTCATTTTCCACCTGAAAAACAGGGAAAACTCTTTTTTCCCTTGAAAAAAATTGACAGCTTTCCAGCCAGTCTCTGCAGGATAGTAGCAAACTAGATGCTCTTAACAACTAGTTACCCACTGGCACTCTGAGCTGTAATTAGCCAGTGGGAAATGCCTAATGTGCTGGTAAGTGATGTGATACTGAGATTTACAGATGCTTTGTCTTAATGAAATGAAATATGGCATCCTCTTGATGCAACATCATTTCAATGTTCTGGGTTTTTTTTGGTTGGTTGGGTGGTTTTGTGTTTGGTTTTTTTGTTGTTGTTTGGGTTTTTTCATTTGGTGGTTTTTGTGGGTTTGGTTTTTATTGTTGAGTTTTGGGTTTGGTTTTGGTCTTTGCAGCACTATCTGCAGGGTTTAGACTAGGTTGATATTTGCCCCATCAAATGCTTTTACTTCTCAGCCCCATGCCTTGCTATAAATGTGGTCAAACTGGCTGGATTACCCCAGTCTAAACCAACCCAATTTCTGGTCTGTAACAGTAGCAAAGAGTGGGTGCCTTCAGGAGAATACAAGCACACCACGAGCACTCTCCTATTTTTAACTCCTGCAATTTTCAGAATAATTGCACTTCTTGTAGAATCCCATTGATAGAGAGCTGATGACAGGTTTCCTTCCAAACCGAAATTGAAAGCACCGGCACTGTCTTCAGTGCGAAACAAAGCAAACAGTCAGCAAACACACCACCATCTGCTAGAGACAAGACAATTCAAAAGAAATAGCCAAGAAATGCAGGAACTGCTGAAGCGATTGCTGACACAGGCTACCGACTAGGAATCTAGCTCCATAAAATTACTAACTTTTAAGATTTTTTTTGAAATTTCAGATTTGGCAATCAAATCTGTCATTCTGGCAGCGATCCTAGTGAGGAAAGCACATAAGCTTCCGCCCTTGACTATGTGCTATTGAGATCCAACAAGAAGTATTTAAGGGATTGATAATAAGAAATGTTATTTGGCCCTAGCCGTGGAGCAAACCACCAAGAATTTGCTGCTAAACTATTCATTTTATGGAATACAATGATCAATGAAGAAAGCGCAGCTTATTTGTCTAAGGATCAGTAAGGTCTGGATCTCTGCTTTAAAATAGTTTTTGTGAGTGAACCAGCTGCTGAGGATAAAGCTAGGATCAGGTGTCTTGCGGAGCTGAATACTTCTTTCACAAACACTTAGGGCTACAAGCGGGGATCGTACACATAATATAACCCATCTCATCAAGTCCTGGTTTCCTGAATTGAGTTTACAGACTCATCTGAAGAAGTAAAATGCCAAAAAAGTTGTTGTGGGAAAAAGACTCGATGTCTGGCAGGGCCTTTGCAGGCAAAGGTGTGAACTGTGTAACTTTTATCTTCATCTGCTGGAAAGCATTCTCGCTGTGCTTCATCTGCTGCTATTTTCATAACTTTTTTTTTCACTGAGCTGGAGAGAGCTGTATAAACAGGAGATGCTTCTGAATATATTCTCACTTCTATTCAAGGGACCTTTCATTGCTCCATTTGTCTCCAGTTGTTTGGAAAGGAGGAAGGAAAGGGTGTCTGAGTGTGTGTGTCAACGTCTGAGAAACTTTGCATGTAAAGCATTTTCAGGTGCCTGCTTGCAGCCTAAAAGAAGTTGTTCTTTCCATCTTCCACATTCACACCCACCTCCATTCTCCCCATTGAGCTCGTCTGCCTCTTGGTGTGCTAATCTCCTTTACGCTGTCTGGGATATTTTCATTTTCGACACACAGGATATCAGCAAGAGATTCTTAGCTACCAAAACCTGATATTCGCCCTTAGAAAGCATGATCCGGATTTCTCGTTTGCAGAAATGATATCACAGTCCTGCCTCTCCGTGTAGCCTGTAACTCACTTGTCTTCAAAATATCCACAACCTATTGTACTTGCTTTGAAAACGCTAGTCACTCGGGGTGGAGTTTATGCCTGACATAGACCAGATAAACTCCAGTCATCGCCTCACAATACTTTTTTTTTTTTTTTTTAATTTAATCTTTAAAAGGACAGGCTGCTGGTTAACTGAGAGTCCCCTGTTTGATTGACAGTATCTGTCAGAGGCAATGAACTCCACTTGAACATTGCCTTTATGTTCCTGTGTAAAGTTGTTCAACTGTGACCCTTCCATCTGTTCCAGCTAATCTGAAAGTCATTTAGGCCCGCTTCTCCATTCATCCTAAACACAGCGCATTCTCCTGTTAACACACATATGCAAAGTTGTCGGGCTGTCAGCTACGTAAGGGCTTCCCCCCCCCCTTTTTTTTTTTTTTTTGAAAATCTCACCACAGCGGTGTTTATATTTTCCTCNGACAGCTGTGTATACATTTCCTCGTAACAATTACAGTTTTTTTAAAAAAAGAAAATCAGAAACCACTTTAAATCTTACTAATTATTTTTTATGAACATGCCACTAAATCTCACAGCATCGCTTCAGAAAAGATTCAGAATGGTTCTTTCAGGAGAAGTCATCAGGTAGCTGACTTCAGTGTGCCCATGTGCATGTGCAAACCTCCATATTTTAAAGACCGAGACAAATGGTTGCCTTGAGGAAGGTGTAAGATCTCTACCAAAAAGTGGTTTTAAGATTTTGAAAGACTACTACTCATAAATGGCTGTTCAAGCCAACTTCAAATATATAAGACTGTCATATCCTATTTGATATGCAATTTGAAAGTGCATATAAACTTATAAAAAAAATCTGAAAGCTCTTAACAATTTCATACTCTCAATTAATTTGCCCTTTAGAAATCATCCTGCACAGGTCAGAAACTATTCCACTAAAAATGTCACCACGGTTAGTATTTATCTTGAGAACAACTAGAAAATCATCTGTTCCTTGCAGACAAAGTTAACAATGGCAATAAAGTTAACTTTATCAGGGGAATAAGTGTTCATTACAGGCCTGCTCAGAAACCGCTGCAAAACTATGAATTACATCCAACCAGCCTGTGAGAAACCCAAGTAGGCATTTCTGAGGTATCCAAGGAAATACAAAGAGAAGTTTCCTACCCAATCAATTTGTTATTGTGACACAAGAAAATAATAATATAAATTTAATTGTTCATTCTTCATTTCTGGTACATCCACAAACCAAAGTCTTTACACAAGACCGATTCACTAATTAAAAAAAAAAAAAGCATAATGCCATCTATTGTAAACAACTTTTAGAATAAAGAGAGAACCACTAAAAACTTATAGAATAAAACCCAAATACTGATCATGGGGGGGGGGGGGGGGGGGAAGAGTATTGGAATTATGGAATTTGTTGTGCATCTAAAGGGGACCAAAATTGCATGCTATACACACGCTATTTCTCAAATATTTGTTATATGGAATGTATACATCTGGTAGAATCTTGACTTCTTGGTAAATGTTAACACAAAATGAGTGACACTTGTAGCAAACCTTTGTTCTCATGGGTGATTTCTCTGACAGAAGTTATACAGAAGAATAGAATCAGGAAAAAGAAGAAAAAAAAAACCACAGAAAAAAAGCCCCAAATCTCTCTAGCCTACTGTTCAGCTCTGTCATAGAGAAGTAAAGAAACTAGACTTCCTATTCATGTATTACCCACTCCGGTTGTCATGCAAGCTTTTTGGCCTTTCTCATCGTACTTGAATGGTGGTAAAGTAATAAAGGCAATGGGATGAACTTCAGTGCTGCTCTGTCTTTTTTTTTTTTTTTTTTTTTTTTTTTTTTTTTTCTTTTTTTTTTTTTTTTTTTTTTNTTACTCTTGATTCCTCTTATGATGTGCTGGAGGCTCAACAGCAAAGATCTCTCAACCTCACAGTCAAGACTCAATAGTACAAGTTTATTATTGTAATTCAGGCTATGATTATTTATTTTTTTTCATCAACAAGCATTGAATTTACATGAATTGTCAACAATAAACTGAAATAATCCTTGTGTGCCTATATGCTTTCCTACTATTTTCACAGGAAAACTACTTGTTAGACCTATATGTAACAAAGTACATAAAAGCTGCAGAGTTAATTGCAAAATGCTCAAAATGCACACGTAACTTTACATGCATATAGTGTCTAGCATAAAATATAGTCTCTCCACATACCTTCATCGGCAAAGAATTTAGGATAAGACTCACTTCATCTAACTTTAGAGGTCCGTAGGACAGACAGCTACATCTGAACTAGCCTCATCTGTGGAAAGAAATATCCTCTTTTGGGGTATTACACATCCGATTCGTTTTAAATGTCAACCTCAGGAAGAGATGATGAGCTACACTCCCTAGATGCATTTATTTCGCTTCAACAACTATAAAGGCAGTTGACACAGGTAGCTCAGGCATCTACCCTGTTGTTGTTTAGGCTGATGAATCCAGACTTTCATTTGCTATAAATATCAAAGAACAAGTTTGATATTGCTCCCCGGCGCTTCTCGCCCTAGAAACTTGGTGTCGAGATCCTCATGTTTGCTCTGATGTAACATTTAACATCATCTTGCATTACTGACAGTCAAATTAACGTCTGAAGGGTCTAACGGTACAAATTTTCTAATTAACGTGGAAACTCCTCATGGATAAAACAGTTAAAATAGCTTCCTAGTACCTCCCCCTCTTCCTTGCCATGAAAATCATACTGGGCTACAAGCACGGGTCTGGCAGAGTTAATTATATCAGGTTCTGAGTGCTGCCTGACACATATTGGGCTTTTACTTTATCAGATGGCAAACACTGTTACTTCCCTTTTACATAGGGTAAGGGAAAAACAAAATGAAATTGCCATGACATCGAAATAGGACATGAATTTCCACAGAGAAGGAATTAAATTTCCTTAGAGGTGGAAGAGAAGGTGAATTTTCAGGAATAAGAGAACTATGCATAATTAAAAGACCTCTAGGGAGAATCAGGTCTTAGTATGATTTCCCAAGATCTCAGAAGAACCATAAAAAAGTCACAACTGCTAAAGGACAGTGAGAGGGAAGTCACAGCAAAAGCGATATTGTATGTCTGAGAAGGCTGCAAAGAACAAACGGTATCTAAGATTCATTGAAAGCTATGGTTAATGCTTGAGTTTTTGAGTGTTCGTGCCAGTTGACTTCTCCAAATAGCAACACTTTGTAGGAATATGTAAGGAAAATGCCAGTACATTGGGTCTGAAGGAAAAACTGAGGGATTTACAGTGCTGGGGAAGAGGTCTTGAAGGGCAGTTCATAGGGAAAGAAAAAGAGAAAGCGTGAAGGTTCAAGCTGATAATCAATGTCATTTGTAGCCATATGTTCTACTGTGACAGTAGCAGTCACCAGAAAGCCCAGTATGTTTATGAACTCTTTTTCTTAAATTGTGACTGAGTATAACATACTGTCAGGAAAACAGCAGCACTATTGTAGGCAGTACAGGCAACACAACTTGTTTTCCATCTCGAGCCGGACCTTGGACAAAGTTTTGGCTGAGATTTCTGCTGACTGTTTGTGATCACCTCTGAAGACTTTTAAATCTTTAAAAATGTACATAGAGTAATGCGCAAAGACTATTTACACAAGCTGGGCTGAAAAGCTTCACTGATGAAGCCTTGTCGCTCTAATACCTTGCTCGATATGTTCAAATCTGCTGATGTCCTACAGGCACGCACAGCATGCCAAATGCATAAATAAATACGTGCCTGTACATGTATGCAGATCCCCATCCCGGAAGTGGAAGACCTGCAGTCAATAATCAAATCATTTTTTGGTAAATACTACATATGTGGGAATCATGCTGACACTGTACCCGTGAGGCTGAAGATGAATGAAGGTTGATAGCCTCAGTTATCACAGAAGGGGTTGAGCTACAAGAGGACCTGGAAAACCAACCCAACAAATTGTAAGCCCTAACTGATCAGAGAAGCCTTCATTGTGTCCCTTCTCTCTCCGTACAAATACCTGGGGTGAAGACATTTTAATTCACATAATCTATACAATAAGTTTGAAAAAAAAAAAAATGTTAATTAGTTATCCCGAATCCCAAGAGACAGCATTTTGTCTTGGGTAGTCTCCAGGAAGGGCTACTGCATGTTGTTCAGCACAACAGCATGCTGAGTACAGGCCAAAGAGTCATTGCAAACTGTACAGAGAAACAGGGCAACTTAGAGGAAATCCTTATTCCCTCTGCTTCTTCTGGTAACCTATGAAATGAAGCAGCTTTCCACAGTACGTGTGTTGCTTTTAGCCAGATAGCACTTCTAATGCCAGCACTTCCACCCAGCGCCCATCGATCCTGCCCATATTTGCTATTCACACATCCCAAAGGTTGTCTTTCATCACAGAGAAAACTATTTCTATTATTTTCTCGAAGAATATACACAGCTACTTCATGGATTTGTTTGTTGTTTTCTTTTTTTGGGGGGAAGGGCATGTTCTAACGTAAAAGCAGCAAAAAAAACCCCCTACTCTTTAGCAACCAAGTATTACAATGAATATTGCAGGGCTTTTCTAAAATGTCGTGATGTCTCTATGTCAGAAGATGAACACTGAACATTGCTCTGAACTCTGAGAGCTGAACATGGTCTGCCTTCCAAGGTGAAAGTCACTGGCTTCCTTCCACTGTTCAGTTTGCATCAGATCTTTGTCCAGTCCTCACTGCAGAAAACACGATTTTTAATTAACTGCCCAAAACATTTACTATAGTGTACTACCTGTTTTCTCTGAAAACAGAGCTGATAAAACCATAACATAAATAACGTTTGCAAATTGTTTCTCTTATCTACTCTGTACCTCAACAATTATGAACATTAGAGACTGCCTTCAAAACTGTATGATTTTTTAAAAAATATTGTAGGAGTTCTTGTTATTCGCCTTTTGATCTTTACCCTTAAAAGACACCTTCAATAAATCATCTCAAGATCTGTTTCACATTCCAGAGAGCCAAAAGCATACGTTTAAATGAAAAAAAGAAAGGCGGCTGCAAACTTCTTTGTAACTATATGACTCCAAGAGCTGGGGACTAGAAAAACAATAATTAAAAAAAATACAGATTTCTGAGCTGACACTAGAGAGCTTGAAAGGTCAATTAGTCCATCCTCTTGCCTCAAAACTCAATACAGCAACTAATGGAAGGAGAGAAAAATCACACAGCTCTCTGCATGATGCTGCCATACCTGCAATAGGAAAGATTTTTGCAGTCACCAATGTCTATCTTGAACCACTAATTCCACGTCAGAAGTTTCAGCAGTAGAAACATATATGCTTAGCCACCTACAAGGAGAAACCAGAAAGGGAATTCTTCACTTTTCATCACTAATTATCCCATTTTTTGAAAGATGCAAATAATCACACTGCAGCCCTGTTATCTGTCACACACAGGTAATTACAGCAGTCTGCTGGGGTTTTCCCACGCTCAGATATAGGTGTATAATCTCGGCACTCGGACTTACCACTTGCACTCTTTTTGCACTGACCATCTCAGGAACTTCTTGCACCTCACCCGCACACCTGTAGCACACACCATGAATATCCCTAACAAGGAACAGCTCGCCATCTGTGTCTGTCTGCGTTAATGCTTCGATACTTTGACTTATTTATTTAAAGAAATTGATTCAATCCAAAGAGATTTAGAAATAAAGGTACATCACTTGTTCAAGTTTGCCTGGGAATTTAAAAAAAATCAGCAGATTCAGCTACAGCACTCTTTTTGCTATGTATAAACTGAGCTCCAGGACACTCCCTGCATTGATAAATATCAAGACAAAAAACATTTTCTTCGTTAGTCACATTCAGCTCAAAATTAGAAAACTTAACTGGCAGCACAGGAACGTTACAGTTGGAATTTGATAGCCTCACACTAACGACTGCACCAGATATCTGACATAAAGGCATTTTGAGGCACAAAGCAAGCTCTTCAGTGAAGACATTCATGTGCACGCACCACAGATTATAGAAATAATTTTCCTGTCAAAATATTTTCGTCTAAAATCTCAAATTAAGTTTGTTATTTGTCACTCAAACTGCTGAGCTACAACAAAGGGTGGAGGCAAATTTATAATCTATAGGGCAAGCGCAGCCGATTTAAGCACCTCAAAACAAATAGTACTAAAATCCAAGGAAGTTGAAACAGCGACTGAAATGGGATATGGGAATATCAGCTGCATTACTCACACGCACCATGATCAGTCAATACCATTCTCGATGTCTTTCCTATTTAAACCTTTCTTCTTTTTTTTTTTTTTTTTAAACATACAACAAGTTATTTACACTGACTTTAAGATAAATTTGGGAACTTGGAAGAACAGCTGCTAGGTGAAGTACGACCATCAATTGATTGCATTACTAACTGCAAAGCTTTCAAGTATCATATGCCAAGCATTTTGGTTTGATTTTTTATCTGCTTTAAAACCTACAATTTATCTTTTATTTAACTTTCAAAATTAAATCTGTCTAGTGCATTTAAGCCATGTTTCATCTTTTCTCTTGGCTTCCAGGGAGACTGATTTTTTTTTTTTTTTAAAGAAATCTGATATTCTTATCTAATTATATGGCTCCAGGAGCTGTGGCTCTGACAAAAACCACCACTTAGAACAAATTATCCAGTCCATGAGAATAGCTGGTCATACTGCGTAGTAACTGGTAACACTCTGTCTCACTGCGTAACTTTAAACACAAGTATTTGTAAACTCCAAGGGACTGTTTTAAAACCTAAATGTAAGTTTAGAGTTGACATCTGTAGGGACAGAAATGAGTTTAACACATGGCACTTAATAAAGGAAATAACAAAAATAATAAAGATTAAGGAAAACATCCATAAGGCTAAAATTAAAACCTGGATGTTGTGAAACTGCTGTCAGGTTGCCACTTTGCCAAACTAGCAAATAGGTGTTATGTACTGACTTGCTAGATAGGTCAGCACAACCACCTATGTTACACATCCCCATGCTATTAAGTATTTGCTATTAAGAAATACTGTGTTTGTATATTTAACACATGGGATTCTTTCCAAGCAGACTGTTTTATCTTGGTGGTATGAAATTTTTCCTTTTCTAGGAAAAGGACTTTCCTCTGTAAATTTTGTAGGCAGAAAGAAATCCCAGAAAATTATGCAATTCTTTAAAACAAACACAAAACCCAAGCAAAACCCAAAAAACCTCCCTAACCTTTCTTGTAACGCTGCAATGCTGCCAGTGAATTTATGAAAACATTTCCAACGATGAACATTGGCATTACGGTCTGGTCTTATGCTTTACTCACTCTTGAGCTTTACTCACATGAGTATTTGCCGCTGCTCCTGTAAGGAGCATTAATTGCATTTACATACGACAAGCTGGCATCCTTTCTCTAAGCGCAGCGCAGAAGCCCTCTGGGAAGCACCACGTTAAGTCAAAGACCACTCGGTTGTCTCAGGGCATGGCAAACAGAGCTGATTTCTGGAGTCTGAACAAACACGGTGAAGGGCAGAACTGCCAGAGCGGCAGAGATGCTCAAGGTGGAGGAACTTATACCTGCGCGCTAAGTTTGGGGAAAACACCTCCAAATTCCCATAAAGGAATAGCTTTATGAAAAAAGCATTTACACTTCTCCTCCCCAGAGAGATCTCTACTGGAGCCTTCTGGGAGCCCATTAGCTGGGTTTCGGGAGCCCGCTAAACGGGGTTTGGTTCTCTCCTTAACCCCATGCTTCCCATTTCTCTTCACCTGCCAGACCTCAATTTTCCAGAGCTTCCCCTGAAGACCCTTTGTTCTTTCACACAGAATAAATAATGAATTCTCATACTAATCCTTTGACATTATTACATAGATTTATTACTGCCTTTTACCAGTTAAGTAGCCAGAGTCGTGTCCAAGGGCCTGTCCTAAAGTCACTACGAGCACCCAGGTGCTGTGGCAGCGCCAACGCTGAGCACAGCCGTAGGAAGAGGCTCACAGTTGGGCTCAAACGGAAAAATTAACACAAGCACAGCCTTATCCAATGGAATTAAAATAACTCAGTCACTTAAAAATATGGAGTTAATGATTTCAGAACATCAGTAGCATAAAAATAATAAACTCATACCCAGCAGCTCCACCTTGATCCTGCACAGCCCTTCCTCCCACACCCAGCCAACTCAAACGGCAGAAACGTTGATTTCATATGACCAGAAATTGTTAATCATTCCCTTCTGTTTTCTCTAGCTAACCACAAATAGAGCAAGCTCAGTTTTCCAACAGCTTCAGAGGAAGACAGAACAGACTTGTAACTTCCATAAGGTCCCTCTGCCCCATAGGTAGGTCATGGCCATCTGAAGGCTCTCTGTGCTTTGCCCGTAAAACTTCCTTTTGTCTGCAATCATTCCCTTCTCTACTAGCTGAAGTTGCATTTTGTGGTAGAGTATCTGAGCAAGAAACCAAATCCTTCTGGTACTTCCTTTTATATGATAAGAACACCAGAACTGACTTTGGAAGCACGCTGGCCCAAGCATCTCAGCAGGTACAAACAGCAGAGCCGGATTATGAACGGTTTACAGCTACCCAGCATCTGATGCTGTTCAAAAGCTGCATTTTTGGTGAATTTTTGCACTACTTATCCAATTAGTGCAATGAGATGAAGCCTCACAGCCTTTGCATAAACTATCACTCCACACAAAAAGCCTCAACTAAAAGGAAAATGGAACAGAGGGCTCTTGGGAAGAAAAAAATAACACAAATGCTGTTTGCGTCTCTCCCTTTCAGATCACACGTGCAGCATTCAGGAGTAACGAGTGTCTCCACTGACGTACACCTGCACAGCAGCAGCAGGAGAGTCGCAGAATCACAGCCTGGCCCTAGAATTTGTTCAGGTTTTGAGCTAAACTTTCTCCTTTATGACTTTTTAATCAAGCTTTTCTGTCTAAAAAGTGCAGGCTGCCTAACCTGATCTCAATTACCCCCACCCCACCAAAAGAAAAAAAAAATATTAAAATCTAATTTGTAAAACTCCATTTATCATCTTTTCTTAGAGCTATGTAGTTCAGTGATTTCAAGGACATCTCCTTTTCCAGGCACAACCGCTCCCCGGGGAAGGAGCCAGCCGGGTTCTCGGCCATCGGTCCTGGGCGGCATGCAGAGCAGACACGCACTGGGGTGGGAAACATTGAACTTCATCCTCCAAAAGTATCAAAAGGCGACTTCATTAAACCTAAAGATTTTTCGCAGTGAGGTAACAGCTTATAGTGTATTGCAAAGAGATATGAGAAAGGGCAGATTTTTCTTATCTTTTGTTATTGGAATTGACCCTCAGGGTCCTTAGGCCTTGGTGAGAGCTTAAGCAAGCTTAGATCAAGGAAGGATTTTGAAATTGAATTTATTCAGATTAGCAAAACCTTCCATGAGAGGATTTACTCTCAACAAGCTGTTGCCAACTCGGAGCTTAGAAAGCCCAGCACATTTTCCTGGTTTACAATCAAGGTTTTTTTTTAAAAAAAAAAACAAACCAACAAAAACCCCAAGGCTAGCCTCATTAAAATGTTTGCAATCAACATTCACACAGTATCAAAGATTCTCTGCCAAATGTTTATTTATAGGTACTTTCTTTGGCTGTCCAGATCATTTTCATTCAGATGACATTTCAGGGTTTTAAGAAAAAAAATAAATAGATTGCACATAATGATAGAGAGGGAAGTGCAAGAAGATGAATACAGTTGCAGCAAAGCAAAAGTGCTCTATTAAAATGAAAGCCACTTCTCAGTCACTACTTCATTTTATAATACAAACAGATCTCGAGCTCATAGCAAAATAAATTTGCGCTCTGGCACTTCACATATTTATTTCAATATTTATGTCTCTGAAAGATGGTGTTCCCATTTGTGTTCTGCAGACCTGTAACACACATAGAGCTCTCAGTCCTCATCCTTTTAATTCGGCAGGGAGCAGTTTTACAAGCAAAATCCAAACAACCCTCTAATCACTCAACATTTTGCCATCCATTTCACTGGGTCAGGATTTTACCTCGCAGCTCCAAACCAAAATTTGCATGGTGGCAATTCATTATTTGCTTGCACCGGGAACTTCCTCGCTGCTCTTCGGCAGGGGAAGGAGATGCGGCGGGGGATGATTTGCTCGGAGACGGTTTCTTGGTTCACTTCTGCCAACTCAGGTGGCACAGCACCAACACGCCCAGGAGAAATGCTAGTTTTAGCAGGAAAGGGCTTTGTGCCCATGCTTAACGAGTCAGTGGCATTTCAGGGACCTGCATCAGGGCTACAAATTCTACACGTACTTTGCACAAATTCATACCTCATCCGCTCTGGTGGAAACCTGAAGGTCAACAACGACAACTGTCACCAGCAAGAATTCACATGTGGAAACCTCCCCCTCTCCAGGGGGGACTGAAGGTACCACCACAGGTAACTGGACTCTCTCGATCTAGCACCTATTTTTGGGCCTCAGTTATTGGACTGTAGCTATCTACCTTGTCTAAATTCTGTCCGGCTTGGGCTGAACAGCAAATATTGGGGTGGGGTTAACTAAAGAGCAAAAACCAGAGCAAAGCTAAATTGTTTGTTGCAGCTCCCCAGTCTTATGGTTTCTTTCCTGGTTGCACCTTAGAAGTGTATTTTGTATTTCAATGCTAGTAATGAAAATCTAGCGGTGAAAAGCTAAAAATGGATTAATGCACTCAAATGGTTTACTAATGATGAAATGGCGCCAGGGACCAAACACTGCAACACTCGCTAAGAGTTATTACGCTGGATCGATGCAATGGCTATTTTACACAGGCTTGATTTCCTCAGCACATACGAATTTCTTCACGTGTATCAGTGCTTATTTTCTTTCCCCAGCTAAACCTGTTTGCCTCAACTCAGACTTTTATGGTTTATTGGCATAAAAGGAAAAAAATGAACTGCACATCGGTACCTTTCCGACCGTGGAAGATTTGCACAATATTTATGCCAAATAATGTCTCAGTTTTGCAAGTCTAGCGAGCACAGTTTTATAAATCATCCTCAGAAAAATCCTTTAGTTTCATTCCATGAAATGTTTTCACACTTTTAAAGAGGGGGTTTTAACTGAAGAATTTGGGAGAAATATTTAGCAAAAGAATGTTTCCATATAAACAAAGCTCAAAATTTGCAGCAAATTTTGTAACAACTTGATTTTATTTAAATAATGCATTGCTTTCACATATTTCTAATTACAATTGAACTTTGCTCCTTTAAAATGAAAGAATTAACTATTAAGTTTTATCAAATAAGTACTAAAGATCCAGATAATTTTTTTTAAATGGGAGATATTAAGAGAAACTACTACAAAAGTCAAAGTCAAGTCTTCCCTACAGCTCCCTTATAACTGGGCCGACAAAGGCACCTGTGAACTAGCACAATTAATAAGATGAGGTCTCAGCCCCCGCACCCCTGGTGTCTGCAATACTGATGTTGCAAAAGAACTGTCTTCCTGCCAGTGGAAAGCAAGTAAAAGTTCGGTCAAAAAAAAAAAAAAAAGCAGATACATTTTTCTTTGCATTACTGAATATACTGTAATTTTTTTAAATGAAGAAAACTGAATTTCCCCCCACAAATAGGATTTTATTTTTTTTAAAGACTGTATATATTTTATGCTAGCAGCAATTTCTTAAAAAAAAAAATCTTCACCATTGCAGGATATGTGGTGAATCTGCTTAAGGTACTCGGGATTCCCCTTCGCCCCCTCCCGAAGTGTGCACATGCATATGTTAGGGGAGCCAGGTTTGATAACTCTTGCAAATTCTAATTTCGTATACTTGCCTAACTCTAAGTCCATTGTACGTGGCATTAGGCCCATTTCTTGTCAGAAAGATTACTGTTGTATGTATGCTATCTTAAATGGTCTTTTTGTGACCTCGCTCTGTACCCTGAAACAAATGAAGCAGATTTTTGGGTTTGCTTCCTCCCCCCCCTCCCCGTGATGGGCGTACGGGGCGGGAAGAAAAAAAAAAAATCATCATTACACATGCGGTGCACCAAGGCACACAGACTTCCTTGTGACCGTATTTAAAGAAGCGGGCACAAAGAAATAGTCATTGCAGCTACAATAGGGGAAATCTAGTATGCATTTCCAAGGAATCACATTTTGGGGAGAATTACAGAATAATTACACATATGCTTAGATCACGAGCATTCAATGAAGCAGACAATATTTTGAGGATTTAAGATGTTGGTGTTGTGGTCGTCTCTAAGAAACCAGGATAATTCAGACATTCAAATGCAAAATGCACCATTTGGAGAGTGTAATGCGGTCTGTTCTGGTCAGTGTTACAAATTCGGAAAGGATTCCCTGGCTGCAGACATTAGCCACTTAATACTTAAATCTGTTTCCAAATGTAAAGCGTACAACAAAAGTGTTTTGCATTAATGAAATGTATCCTAATGCTAGTGTAGCGACACATTTCATGAATGTGTCACATTACCAATGTAAAATATAATTACAACAGATATGCTTGTCTTAGAGCTTGATAAGACCCACGGATGAAATATTGTTTAACTAATTATGCAATAAACCTCCATCTCGGTCCCGTCATTTTCTAGCGGTAGACTGAGCTAATTTCATGCCAACATACACAGTCGAACTTCTCAGCCTTACAGCTACGATCACAGACAGCTCAGTCACGTCGGTTTGATTTCTGTAATACAACAAGCATATCAGGCCACGATAATTGTCAGCTGCTAATGACTCATTAGGAAGTACCAGCAGATGAGTGTAAATGTATTTTATTTTTCCCCGAACAGTGCCACGACATAGACCACTGCCCTTCGTGCTGGCTGTACTCGTAGATACAGAGAGATGCTACCACATATAAATTTAGGAAACTTCACATTGTTCTAATATTTCACAGAAGCGAGACCACTGCAACCTAGATGACCACGTTTTTGGGATATATGAAATACTGAGATGCTCTTTAGAGTGCAAGGAAACTGCATCTAGCTGTATTGCTACCTCCCCCCTACGTTCTCAGTATTTCCATGCCCCTTAGACCATGAGGCCGGTTTTGCTTCTCTGCATCCGATCTCTTTATAACTGAGAGCAAAAGAATAGCATCATCGGTAGGCAAACGATTATTATAGCCTTACTCATGCCACCCAGGGTATTCTACAGTCATCAGAGAAAGAATAAATGTATTAGTATAGCACCTACGACACGCCACAGCCTTTGCAAACAAGTAAAACAACGGCCACAGCCTGAAAGCTCCCACTCAGCCGAGCGTGCTGTGGTGCTTACCGGGGCTGTCGGCACGATGGGAGCCCGCTTTCAAAATTGTATTGCACGAGATACTATATATAATTGTCGACTCTACAAACATTTCCTTCTGTAAAGTCTCGATACAGTGCTTGTTTATGGCAAGAACATTGCGGTTTGATTAACCTCTTCGGACCCCTTTGATTGTGGGCTTTAGCTTTTTTCTGAGGCATTGAGCTTTGCAACTTTTGTTTCAACTCAATCTAATTCAATTCATGAATTATGTAAACTAAATGAAACTTATTACATTTATTAAACAAAAAACCCCCACAAAACTGATACTAAGAGTCACAGGATTTCAGAACCTGGACAGCCTGATAAAAATCTCCAATTTTGATCATTCTAGGTTTGAGGAGTTTTAATACTTTTTAGTGGACTTTATATCTCAGTGCTTCTTGGGAGAAGGGAAGAAATTATCAGACCTCACATAACTAGTTAAAAAAAAAAACCAAACCACAACAAAACAAAAAACAAACACCATCCCCCACACAACTTTGTTTCTCAGACACTGCTGATGTAATTCTGCCTATGAGGAGATAAAGGACTGACCCAGGCACTTGGCAGCAGCGAGCCATCATCTTTGCAGCTTGGATGTTTTGGACTTTTACGAAGTCCAGGGATAATACACAAAAAGGAAAAGGAAACAAAGACAACAAAGCCGATTGTCAGCAACAGGTCTCTAATTCTATGCGATAACGTATGAAATTGTCAGCATGTAAAGCTTATTGTAAATCCAGTTCTTAATTTAAATTGCTGAAATAGGTAAGGAATAGTTATAGCCAGGAACAAAAAAAGATAATAAAAAAAATCAACACCCTGTGGACCATCGGGTCTGTATGAGCTGTGAAACTCCAATGAAGGTCACAAAATAAGAGTGTGTGAATAATATTTGTAAAGGTAAGCAATTCATCTGATGTTTTAGCTGCAGAAATTATAAATGCCCTTAAAAATAATAAACCGTTATCTTCCCATAATAGAACGTGCAGAAAAACACGGTATAGGATACATTCAGTCCTTGCTACAGAGAGAAAGAAATTGAAGGGAAGTTACTAAATAAAATAGGAAACAGAGCAAACTTCAGAATTAAAAATATCTGACCATACAGTTACATCTTTAGTGTTCTATTACATAAGGATATAAATCAAGCAGAATTCACTTGACATAAATATTTGTATTAAAAAGGCTTCTGCTTTGAACACGGGACATGGGACAGGCACTTACACTAGTAAAGAGCAACTTGCCAGGCTGGGATCCCCCGCTGACCGGAACATGCCAAAGATTTCATCGATACAACCTCCTAACGCATGGAACTTGTTTTCCCCAAAAGTTCCCATTTTTCTCTCTCAAATGTAAAATACAGCAACTTTTCTTGCTAGATATATTTTTTATTTGGTTGCATTTTGGTAGCAGCTTCTTTTCACATGCATGCCGATTTAGAATATGATCGTCTTGCTTAAGTCTCAGCTTGTACAACAAGCACCAGTACTTACTAACCATTGACTCACAAGTCTCTTGTGAGTTATGACTTTCAAAAAATCCTTTGATATCCTTGTAGTTATGTCACACCATCACCCAACATAATCTAACTGCGTATCTTTATGTACTTTACTATATTACAATAATTTTTGAGCAGCACCTTGCGTGCTTTCATAGGTGTTACTGGAGAGTTGAGAAAGATTAATAAACGTCGTAATTACTGGGACACTGCGTTGTTTAAGGAAACACAAGGTGTGCGGGGGGGTTAACCTACGTCATATCAAACTACTCTGCTTTAGAAGTGACTGGACAAACCTCTTGTTACCTCCTGTTTATCGCCTTTGTGAAGGGTCGTATCTCAACCTCGTTTCACATCATCTAGTTTCTACGGCTCAAAGCCCAGCACAGGGTGACCCCCTACACCTCACTGCTCTCACTGGAGCGGGGACGAGTGGTGGGTCGTCCTCCACTCACACCACACAGCGCCTGGAGCTGTTGTACGCCAACACGTTTCTTTCTCAAAGGCCGCAAACACAACTTTCCCAAGCATCGAGTGCTCCTCGTACTCATATCAAACCCGTTTGATAACAAAAAGTCATGGCTTTACAGCAAAGATTTACAAAGCACTTGTAGAAATGTAGAAATGCTGATTTTGGACATCTTCCTTGCTGATTTTGGACATCTTCCTTCCCAGCCAATAAGTCTAATGAGAAGCAATTCCAAGCAAATGTACAAGACAAAGGTAAATTTGGTTATATTAGCCTAAATGGAAAGAACAATCATTTAAGTCTAAAGAGATAGTATTAATCCTTCCTGTAGTATCTGCACATTTTGAAGCAAAAATAGAAACAGCTACTGGAAATACGTACAATCACTGCAACATTTCACTCTTCCTACTGTGCCTAATAGTATTTTGGCAACATTATTATTAGTAAAGCACAAGAGTTGCTGTCTGGGCAGTTTATGTTTTCCATCAGCATTTTTGCAGTGTGCTGAAAGATTACGGAAAGGGAAGAAACAATACCTGAATCAAGGCCTGGCTGTCAGACCAGAGGAATGAATATGGGAGTCTGATTTAACTCCATTTTCACGGAGAGTAAAACTGCTCTGTAATTTGGTAGCTCAAGTCTTCCCTTAGGGGACATCTGTTCGATCCTGCGATGCTTTTGCTTATGCCAGCTTTATGCTTTAGCAACTGCTGACTAGAGTGAAGTTACTCCTGATGCACACCAGCATAGCTGCGTCGACAGCCAACTCCGTTCGTTCCAGTCTCAACTGAAAGCGCTCCATGGGAAGAAATATGTGGCTATCTACCAGCAACCAGAGCAGCAGTCTCTGTCTCATACTTACTGGGCCTGTGCTGTCACCAGATGCCATTGCTTCCTCTCTTACTCAGAGGGGTCCAACCCTCTCCATCACCAGCTAAAAGAATTTCACAGTTCGACCTCGAGCTCGTCAACTAAATCGCATTTCTGCTAGGAGCACTCAACGTTCTCACATTTGTGGTTCAACAGGATAGCTCAAGTGAGGACACTTGTGCAGCAGTTACAGTATCAGCTGGAACTGGAAAACATAATCAATGCACCTACAGACTCCCCAGCCTAAACCTGCCTGATGTTTCTCATAGCTGAAAGACATATCAAACAGGAAAGACGTAGAACGAACCAGTATTTAGCAAAGACAACGTGTAACACATTATGAAAAAGATTTATCGAGGTCTTAATTCCGCTTGGCCATCCTTTCACATGAAAGAGTCCAGTGATTTAGGAAAGCAACTTGGTATTATCACATTCCCGCTGGCAAACAAGGCTCCATAGGCTCTGTGGTGGCTTCCACATTCTCCATATAAATAGACAGGAAAGCTCTCCAAGCCTGGCTTGGTTTACATATGTTTCATTAAGTACGAATACGATGTGATGTACTCCCTTCACAGAGCCACAGGGAAGTGCAAAAAAAAAAAAGCACAACTGTGATAGAACCACATCGTTACCTCCCTGTCAGAGATCAGCAAAGAAGAAAACTTGTAACCTTACAAGAAGTCAGAAGTTTTCTGAGGTCGCTCAGAAACACCCTGTTACTTATTCTGAGTTCAGGTCATGGCCACATCCGTCTGGTGTACAAAATCAACGTTTTCAAGGAAAGGATATCACATGCATCCTGACCCACCTGCCTGTTTGCTAGGATGCTGTTGGCAAATGGTCCAGGTAATGATTTGGAAAAAACTGTAACCTAGAAATATTTGGAGTTACATCTCTGCCTAGTACTAACCAACACAGCACTACGTTCATTCAAATCAGCTGAACACCTAGCCTTGCAAATATTTACGTGCCTTCCGAACACCCCAAACCTTAAACATTGCATTCATGTTCAATGCTAATACCCTGAAGTCTAACAAACAGCCACTCAGATGCAAACCTGCAAACAGTTGAAAGAGAAGAAAGCTGTATGAGTTCTAGTTTGTTATAGACATGTAACTAATAAACAACCCAAAACATACAAATTTCTCCACAAGAAAATCTTGCTGCGGAACAAAGGACGCTGTAGCACTCCGTAATTTGGCTGGCTTTTCACGCTTTCCGTATTCTTCTAGTGAAAACTTAAGCCATGAAATTTCTTTTTTGTTAACGCAAAGACATGGTAATGTCAAGCATTCATGACCATAAGCATGGAAAATTGATGAAATTACAGTGTGTTCAGGAAAATAATACGGCGATGAGAGAAAGAATCTCTGCTTGTATCTGCGTCCTGGTGGCAGCTTTTTGAACAGGTGAACATTTTTTCCTCCCTCTGTGCAAAACATCTCTTTACATGAATACATCAAATAGATGCCCAGGGAGAAAGGTCAAAGGGAAATAGTCATGCAAATAATTAAGATATGAAGAGACCATGTATTAAAGTTCATTAATGCTTTCCACTGTCTTGTTTGTTGAGGTGCACCTTTCAACTTGACACAAGATAGTGTCTGAAAAGCTCTGTGAAAATGGAAGATGGCTGAGCTGGGTTTCTTATTGCCAAAAAAAAAAAAAAAAAAAAGGGGAAAGGGAGAGTATGGATAACAGGGTAGCTCTCTTCCGGAGCTCCTCACAACCTCATGGGGGCCATCTGGAAGCCTCACAACCTATGTTTCCCCATCTCCTGGGGGGTGCTCCTGGCAGGTCCCAGCTTTGGTCCCGCAGGTACAGTGATGTCGTCTTCTGTACCTTGCTTCCCATATAGTGGCCAGGTGGATAAACAAATAAATACACAAAGCCCAAAGGTCATATATAACATCACCTTAGGCAAGTCTTGAAAGACTCAAGAATTGCTCGAAAAATGCAGCTGCCATTTTCCTCAGTAGAGGAAATCATCTTAAGAATTTCATCAATAAAATGGAAAGCTAAAGTTAAAACGGGAACACTAGGCAAAACCCAAGGTTAAATGAGACAAGAAAGCAAACTGGAGAGATGGAATACAGGTGAACACCCTAGTATAAAAGCCTACCAGCATCTCCTCAGATCAGGGAGATCAAGTACCTGGTGAAGTCCCCAGACCCAGCTCTGCTATCACCAGGATTCCTTCCCCACGCGAATGAAGGGGTGTACACTTTGTTTGTGTGAGAGCATGTGCGTTAGCTCCCGACGCTGCTCCGTACCCTCCCAGGGAGCAGGAGTTTCTCTGATAAAGAGCAAAGCCCACAGCTCTGTCACCTTCTGGCCTGCGCCCAGCTTCCAGCATAGACCACCGACCTAGAACACTCGGTCATAAATAGAAATACCACCCCTTTGAGGATGGGATTGCTTCCCTGGGAGGATAACTACCTTATTCTGACACTTACAGAGACAGGATCTCCTCCTCCAAGGGTACCCCAAGAAAATCTGGTCGCTCCTGGTTTCTCTCTTAAATTATTCTTTCCACCAGTAAGGGCACAGCCTGTTTTTAAAGGAACAGCTGCAAAGAACTACAATGAACATGCTGGAAACAAAAGCAATCAGGTATTAACACAATTTCCAAACTATCTTCTAAGTCCAATTTCTCAGGGCAGGAAATATTTCCAACTATTTCTTTGAAATCGTGATAATAATTTGTGGTTACTTATAGATAATTTTGCAATCCTACACGAATTTCATGCTTTCAGATCTGCTACAAAGGTCTATTCCCCCCCCATCCCCCCAGGTAGACAGAATACAGTCTTGTCTTTCACGTGTCCCATCCATGCACTAGGTATACAAATATTTAGGAAGGGGCAGTGCAGGAACAGACCTCTCTCCCAGACCCTGGAAAGTTTGTCTTTGGGATTTTAAACCGAGACTTTCCATCACTGGAGCTCAAGACCATAGTCATTAATGTGAAAGTAAATGCACGGCTATGAATTTCCCTGTGGGTTTAGCTGCTGCAGGCTAACACAGACCTAAGATTCAGTTTTGTTTTAAGGCAGCACCTCGTTTGCCACAAGTGTACTTCTCGTTCAGTCTGTGGGCATGGGCTCTGCGAGAAAAGCTCCTCTTGTCCGGCCCCGCTTTCATCACTCTCCAGAATCAGACACCAGAGTCTGACACATCCCGAGGTTTTCTCGCTGGGGATATTTTCCTGAACTTCCCAGACAAGCAAATACAGGACTCAGTTTCGGTCAGCTGCCAACTTACTATCACTCTTTTAAAATAATAAAAACTTTTTGTTCTCTTTTTAGTTAAAAAGTCAACTCTTCATGCTTTTGTCCACAGGTCTGAAGAGCAGGGCTGTTTTCTTAAAAGCTGAGATTCATATATATTCAGATGGCTCCAGAAGCAGAGGTACCTCACGTCTCAACGTCTGCCATAAACCTGGGAGAAGCAGCAACACCACTCCAGATTCCTAAGTCTTACACACACTTTGCACTTGGGAAAAGTAGGAGTGAAACTTTGCCGTGTAACATCGGCATGCATCATCTCCCCCAGGGTAGCTCCACAAAGCGCAAGGCAAATGCTGAATAGGACAAAGTCCTGTCCTAACCTCCTGGCACACAAGCTAAAGGCAACGCAGTCAGCACCAGTGCTGCAGGAATCACAAGTTATGTTTTATATCATTGATTTCTTCCTTAACATCACCTCTTCGTTGTGCTCATGCTCATGTTGCCCTCTCGTGGCTGCTTTGATGAAAAAGCAGGACCTACCTCAACCAGCTCAGGACTGATCTGTGATTAGAAATGTATTTGTGGAAGTGTAAGACCAGAGTTTTATCCCTAAGAGTGATCCATTATAGCAGGAGTTTTTATTCTGTTAATTCTACCAACATCCCTGCATATTTAAGTCCTCATCGCCATAAAGTCCAATGCCACAGAAGGAGGCGGTGACAAGCAAGCTCCCTGCCCAAAACAGCCACGTCCAGCTCGCAGCCAGCTCACCGCTCCCGCTTGACGTTTGAACCTTGCTCTGCTGCCTGCCCCTTTTTTCTGATGGGGGAGGAGGAGGGGAAGCTGAGGGCCAGATTAATCGTTCAGGCCATCACAGTCCTCACCAGCACAGACCAGGCACCAAAGTACAACTTGTCTGCTCCACTCACGGCAGGGGAGGGTTCCCTCCCCACGTCGTCTCCTTTCCGAGTATCTCTCCCACCCCAGCCCCCATCTGCTTCCACACCACGCTGCCATTCTTACGTTGTGTAGCATTATAAATATGTTTGTATACATTTTGCGGTGTTGTTCCACTGCTATATCTCAGCGGGAGAAGTTAAAGGCTTCTCTTACTGATGTCGTTGAGTTTCCTTAGATCAAGTCCAAACACCAGGCGACCAAATTCTCAGCTAAAGTTCCTCTTTGCTGTACAAGCGTGCAGCCATTGAAAGTACAGTCGCGTTGGCTAACGAAGCCTGCTGAAGTCAGAAGAACTTCTGATCCGTGAGCGTATGACCAGTAAGTGACAACAGCTGGGGCCCCAGGACATACAGTCAGACAGCGACTGCCGCCTTCCCTTGTCCCAAGCCATTCAAGGCAAAGCCATCAAAGCCCTATAGCTTTCTCTAACCGTATAGCTTTCCCTAATGCCCACTGATTTCACCCACAATTAGCTGGCTTACTAAATACTCTAGAGATGAGGCTTAATCTCCTGGGGATTCAGTGATTAAGCTAGAAAGTGTGAATAAGCTCTTATAATCAGAAGGTGTTGTAAGGAAGAACACTTAACATACATGAGGCATAGATACTGTATTCAAGAATAAAATAAACTTAGTTTCAGCAACAAAAAGAGCATCGGGATGGAGTGCTCAGGGAAAAAAAAAAAGATGTCATTTCATTTGTGATGGGTTTTAGTTCTTATTAAAAGCTACTGAAGTTAATTCAGGAAGACTGATACTTGCTTTAAACTGACAGAGTGCCAGAAAAAGGAGGATCCAAAAAACCGTAACATTGTTAGAACTAGATAAAAAACACTCTCCATCTGTCTTGGGGCCTGAGAATATATTGAAAATATTTTCCCCAACTGTTTCTAGAGCAGATGCTGTTACATTTTTCTCTGTACACACTAAGAAAGAAAACAAGTCAACTCTGTTCACAAATAGGAACACAATCCTCCTGTGCTATGTGACACTTTCCAAGAAAAAAAAAAATGCACATAGAAAACAGGTATGAAAGTGCATTAATTTATATCCCCAAGCAAAAGTAATGCATAACAAAGAAAACCTTCCTATAGTTGCTAAAGCAATACTACAGCTTCTACTTCTTCAGCCACTAGGTAGATGGTCCTTTACATTTTGATTCCACCGTTACTTAAAACTTGAAAGACACAGAAAGTTACCTGGAAGAGTTCCCACTTCAAAATTCCCTTTTAAACATTTCTCCCTGTAAAGTCTGTCACTTCTTAGAGAGAGCTCTCACCTCTGCAAATGCCTGAGAAGACACACAAGATGCCTACAGACAGTGAGCTGGATGAAACATCTTTGGTCTTGAAGGATGGAAGAGGATGTAGAAAGTGTCTCAATTCTTCCCAGTTTGTTTCAAAAACAGTTGGCATTTTAGGGGGGGGAATTAATCTTGTTAATTGGCAGGCCATGACACATTCAAATATTCAGGATCACAAGTCCGTGGCTTTATCTAAGAAAAAGATGAAAGAGAACTTAATAACAACTGCTCCCTAGAACACAAGCTTTCCTCTTTGATACTGTGCTGCTGTTCTGCGAGCTGATGGATGTTTTTCCTCATGGATTACTAGTTGAAAACTGAATTAAGTTTACCAAGAGTGACAAGGTAATTCAGCTGGAGAAGGACCACACTGCAGAACCAAGAGTCGCCAGCAGCAAGAAAGCAACCGTAAACACGGAGTGCCTTGGCGAGGCAGGTTCAGTAGGTTCAGTACGATAACCGTACCATAATAAATCATTCAAACCAGAGGTACGGTCCTTCCATTCTTAAGTGTGAGAAGAAAATTCGTGAGTTGAGAGTGAGCATGTGGCTGTCTTTCATATCACATAACATTGTCATCATCATGGTATAATTATTTTTTCCACCCCTGCCAAAACATATGAAATTTGATCTCGTTATCTGAAGCAATCACTGGTGGGAAGCGCTGGAGTGTTCATAAAACGTATAGACCAGTTCCCAAACAATGCATTTTTCTGATAGGCACTGGAAGTGGGGTTTTGTTTCAGGAACCAAATTCTCCTCACTAGAGGAAACATTCCTTTCCTCCGTGTTCTGGCAAAAATTACTGTGCGTAACACTGCTGAGAAACTGGGCAGAGTTTGTAGGCTCACGAGGACCGAGAACCACCTTGTATTTTTTCATCCCTCTAGCAGCAGCGCTCTCTATTTAAAGTCATCTGTGGTCGACAGGGCTTTATAATGCTCGCTTTCATTTTGATTTAGAGCTGTCCTCAAGAAACAATTTAAAATCAGTTATGAACAACCCTCGGAATACAGTAGTCACTCCCAGGAACTCTGCAGCACTTCAGCCGAACTATAGCAAAAACAATTTGTCACAGCAACAGCTGAAACAAGATGTGTCAGCAAGATGAATGTCTTGTTCATCCACACTGCAATGCTGACCGGGACTGGAGGGGGGGAAAAAAAAAAATCAGTCCGTTTCCAACATGTGTTAGCACAAAGAAATACTGGTAATTTACTTCAATGAAGATGGATAAATGTCTGTATCTCATCAGGTTTCTTAGAATAATCCTTGGCTAAGTAAAGCCTAAAACTCCTGATCCAAGTTAAGTCTATTCATTCATATTCTCAAGACCATTAAATAATATTTAGGCAGGTGTTATCCAAACATCCTAAAATCCCCATTGGGATGGCTACCTCTTTCAAACAGAATAGAAGAATTGGACTCTCCAAAGGGCTTACTTTCAGTATATTTTTGGATTTCATATTTATTTTCTTGCAGTTATTTAGCATCTGTTTTAATTGCTAAGTACCAGCCCTACATAGTTTTACGAACTGGTCTTGGGTCTCAATAGCAAAATTAGATTGTTCTCATCCTGTGTTGGGGGCTTTTAAGTTAAAATTTCAGCCATCTTGGTAAAGTAACTATGTTTCTGTAAAAGCAGAGGACAGGACATATCTTTTACTTTATGGAAGCTAATGCAAACTTCTATTTGCCTCCAAGCATTAGATAAGACCAGAAACAGCTCAGTTTCCACAGCTTTTGGCTCTATTCACTCAAAATGCTCTCACTGAATTCTGGGGGCGGGGGGATTTTTTTTTTGGACCTATACCAAACATCTTGTGGCCAAATGTAAGCAAAAGCAAGTTTTGCTCGGTTTTAAGGTTGTTTTTAAAATAATAAATAAAAAAATTGGTCTGGTTCTGCAATCCTTAAATTTTCTGTTTTCTCCCCCCAACAACTACCCTTCACTAGCAATATTCTGATACATTTACTATTTCTGCATACTCAGCTGCGTTATCTTACTCCTTTCCTTCGTCCATCTATGTTCCCCTCCTGCACAAACCTAAGATTGGTCCAGGCTGCTACTTTCAACTGAGTTTCAAATCATATGACATTTGGCCTTGACTGATATAGGAAAGCAGATGAGGCATATGTCTTGTTTGAAGAGAGAACAAAGCAGAGAAGTCCCGTATGACCTTTGCCGTGACTAGAAGAAGAAACCATTGCAACTTCTTGCCCTTGGCTCTGAGGTGCAGAAGAAATTTGTGGCTTGCCTTGGACAAGACGACCTACAGAGACACACATCTCCTGTTGCAGCTAAATTTGTTATTACTTCTAGATCAATTATTTCAGTAGGATTCTTTTCACTCTCCTTCGTGTTCCTTCTGCTTTTTTCTCCTTTCCTGTGCTACACAGTTTTTCCTTTACAACTCTCAAACACCCCAAACAGAAAAAAATCAATTAATATTGTCTTGGACAAGTCACTCAAGTCTCTATGCTAGTTCATAGACCTAATCCATCTATCCATTCCATATAACTGCCTGTGCAAAGTCATATACTATGGAGCTTTAATTCCATTCTTCTTTCAGCACCACTAGCATACAAAATGAATATCAAATACCTTTCTGTTAGCTTCCCTAACTCACAGGTATTGCAACTCTCGAGTTTTTTTTTTTTCCCCAACATCTTAATCCTCCATCATGCATGACAGATTCAGGAGACTAAACGAGGGTAGCTCCTTCAAACTTCACGTGCTTCTGTACTATATGACCTTCAATACTGTAAAACCACTGCAAACACACACATGCAGGTTTGCTCATGTTTTCCCTTTTAAAACTTAAGGATTAAATGTTGCAAACTTTATGCAGTATACAAAATATCACACTTTTAGCCCAATCTTTTTGCATTACAACCGCTTCCCTAATAAGCTTTGCCAGTTGCATACACGCAGTACGCATCCCGTAGCTGATTTCCTAGGACTCGCTGCTCCCGGTCCCCAAAGTTGGAGAAGACAGGGTGGGAGTGTGCCACCTCAGACTGTCTCAGCATTACAGATTTGGGGGAAGTACGTCAGGATCAAAAGGCATTTGGTTAAATTAGCATTATTATCATTATATAAAGTCCAAGAAATCTTCAAAAGCAAGGAAGCTTTCCTTGAAACATTGGGCTTTAAGGGTATTCAAGCCCTAAAAAATTCTAAAATCCTCCTCATAATTGGTTTCATCACATATATGACATGAAAAATCATCCCTAGTGTATTTGTCCAAAATAAAATAAAGAAAAAATAGAAAATTCCAACTTTTTGCCCTTTCTGACAGAAATCATTCCATTTTGACCACCTGATGGGCCCTTGGGGTTAATTAGAAAATCCCCATCAAGAGCTCAGAGGCCAATATCAGCTGTCAAAATCCCACATTCCCCTCTTTCACCTCTTTCAAGTGCAAAACAACCTGTGTCTGAAGATGTGCCAGAGAATAAAAGGGCACACCACAACCACTGTGGGCTCTGACTTAGACCTATTCACGGCCTCACTACTATGAATACAGCAAAATCTCAAATGAAAGTTTTAATCTCCCCACTGCATTCAACCCAAAGAGAAAAGGGCTTCCCTTTTAACAATTTCCCCCCTTAAATCTTTTGTGTTGCTGCGCTCCTGAAAAAGCTGAGATTTTGCTCAGCCTCAGCGAGGGCTTTTTGCCATAGAAAGCGCTGCACCTAACCCCTTTGTGCTCGCGTAAGAGTAAAGGTCTGCTCGGACCAAAAGTAACTAATGCAAAAGGCCTTCAGAAGGTCTAAATCCAAACTGAACAAGATCAGAGTTAAAAGCGCAGGCATCCGATCTCGCCCAACTTGCCTTCCTTGCTCTCCTCTCTTGTTCCCAAAGGTGCAAGTTAAATACAAAGATGAGCGGGGCAAAACAAACATTAAAAAAAAAAAAGAGAGACCAGATGTAATAACGCTGGAAGATGAAGGCAGAAAAGCCCTATTACACCATGTCCTCTGCATCTCCACCTCTCTCCAGACCAAACGAGATCTGTCACACGTACAAGTGCATGTACACGAGTGCTATTAGAAAGCACGGACGCGTTGCTATCCATCCCGGTGATCACTTGCTGTTTTCCTCTCCAAGCTGAAGCTGCTTATGGAAAAGTGGCTAACAAGTGAATTTTGTATTCAATATTATGAATGAAGGAAAACAGCCAAGGCTGTGATTTCCTTAACTAATTGCTAGGCCACGTGCAAACACGTTAACCACGTAGGTAGGTGCAGGCAGCCAGAAGAAACTGGTTATTAAAATGTGCCCAGAAGAGCATGCATCTTCAGATGTGCTACTCCATCGTTTTGGTTTGGGGAGTATTTTTGCTATTTCACTGCAAAAAACCCACACTTTTTATCCCCTTGTACTCAGAACAGAACATTTCTTTCCAAGTGCCCCCAGCCTCCACGAGCACCACCCTGCCTCACCTTTTGTGCCCGGTCCGTCTCACCGAAATGAAGGCGGCACAATTTTCTATCTTTAGGAGAGACAGCGCTTCCCACCCTGCCCAGGACGGCCTTCTCTCCCCTTCAAGCGATTATTGTTTTGTTTTTTCCTCCTTGTGAGCAGTAACACCTACATTGTATGGGGAGAGACAGCGAGCATTCATAGCCCTCAGAAAGCCTTTCACTTCAAGGCAGCTGGAGGGGCTCAGCGTTCGCCTTGCCCTCTTCACTCTTGGATGAGTTTTGTGCAAAGCTCGAGCTTGAAGTCCTTTCCCTCGCAGATCCCAGCAATTAATGGGAGATGGAGAAAAAAAAAAAAAAGGAGAGAAAACGTCTCAGGGTTTTGTCTCTCTTTTCAGTTTGTTCTTTTTGTTTGTTTGTTTGTAGCTGAATTATTCTAGCTGGTTGCCCTGGAAGGATAGAAAAGCACCAGTCTTCCTTAGGGAGGAAATAGGAAACGATGTTTAATTAATTAATGTGTACTCGGGCTTTTTCTTTTATACAAGAGGGCACCTAAGCGTTTGGAAATAGCACCTCCTCGTCACTCAGCAGCAACTGGAGCCACTGCTAGCAGGGATCGCTAGCCAAGCAGGACTTCACCAGTGTTTTAATTTAGTATTGCCCTACTTCGGACAGTGGCTCACCTCTTTTCAGAGGAGGTTTTTTGCAGAGCAGACAGAGTTCAAAAGGTCCTAAGGGGCTGTTAACGACCTCTTTGCCCTGAGATTTGTGCCATACTGACCAGGATCAAATTCCAAAGCAGCAACGTGGCCCTTTACACATTAAAGTCTATGAAAAAGAAAGGGGACACCAGCCCCTGCCCCCAAAAAATTTGAAAAATATATTAACCTAACCCCCTCGGAGCTTCACCCATCTTCCTGCCTCCTTTCAGTATTACTCGCCGTTAATGCAAAGCCATTAAACTTTCAATTGTATTTTATCATCATTCTTTATTTACAATAAATATGCACCAAATACCACACACCCCCCCAATATTACATGGGCCCTCTAATATTACATTTTATACCTTTCACTAGGAAGTTTAAACTGCAATGTTTGCTGCAGTGAACAGGATCATATCATGCGATAAACAGCGTGGTTTGTTTCTGGTAAGCCAAGCGCTATGATCCATGAATCGATTTTATCGCATTGCTAGTGATATGGTATCATTTGTTTTCAGGAAGACGCAAAAGTCATGTAAAGATTACTATCACCAGTGTAAAATGAAATTAAACACCGCGGATCATTTGCATTCTTTGATTTAGCTTGAGAGATGCCAACTGTGTTAAGACACTGAGATAGCACAGCTATAATCATCTGTAATGCATCCAAAGACATGCAATCATTTCATGCAAGTATCTATCACGTTGCAGTCGTCATCTGCCGGTGGGCAAGGCAACGTGCTTTATACTAGACACAATCGCTGCCAAATAATTTCACTGGAAAATTGGTCAACAGCAAATGCTGTTGTGTTCTATATGATACCAAAGTCTTTTTCATCTTTCCTTTGCCTTTAGTAATATTAAAATCGTAAGAAGAATATAATGAAACAAGAAGAATCCCCTTAATAAAAATTAAACATCCTTTCAAATAACATAAAAATCAATTACTATAGATAATAATTTTGTCATATTATTTTGCACAGTAAGAAAATATTTTACTATTTTATCCTAAAAATAAGGGTAACCAAAGGCAGCTGCTTCTAGCTGATTTCGAAAGCTACGCAGCCCCGGCCTGGTTAGCACTGGATGGGAATCAGAAATATCATTGCCCGTCAAGAGTAACTCCCAGACATTGGGTAAACACCACACCATGGAAATCAAAGGAGGTAAAAAACTCCTTTCACTCCCAGTGCACAGACAAATGGGGAGGGAGGGGGAGGTAAGAAAAAGGTGTCTGGAGGCCTCAATCAGATAATGGTTCACTGCGTCAGGTGCTGTATAGATAGATAGAAAATGGGAGCCAAGGGAGGTTTTAAAAGATGAGCCAATTGCACACGGGAGCCCGGACTCCCCACAAACGGTAAAGGAATAACCAGGGAGCCACAGGAGCCGCAAATCAATTACCTTGTGCTTAGCAACGGACTGTACGAGACAGACCAGTCAGAAGGATTTTAAGCCAGGGAGGTAAGTGTATTCTGGCAAGCAGCACGGTTTTCAGCATGTAACAAAATGGACCACTCTCCAGGCTTGTGTTAAAGGCGGGTTCCTTCCTCCCACGGTTATTCCTGTTGCCTCAGAGCCATCCTTCCGTTTGCCTGGGCCACAGTGACGGGTTTAATACCCTGCAACCATACCAAAACAATTCTGCTTCGAAATTTATCCTGTGAACGGCAGCTCTAGCGAGCGGGACTTGGTGTAAGGCAGTGTAGGACCTGGCCTCATGCAGTTTAGCCCCACGAACCGCCCTCACTCTTGCAAGTACCAGCAATTCATCTCAGTGCAATAGTCTCTGAGAAAGCCTTTAATGGACTGTCGGTTCCCTGGAGGAGCTGGTGCGTGGGTAAGTTAACATTGGTTTGTGCATCCTGCTGAATGGGGACCTTCAGTAATTTTTGTTTCATCATTTATACTTGGTCAAGATTGTTCTCTCATCTACACTTCTACAGAGCGTTTTCTTACAATGTCCTTGCCAGCCATGGCCAAGCGTAGTCCTGTTGGAACAGGAGTATTGTAACAGCATCTAAAGCCCACAGCTGAGTGCCCGCAGCCTAGGGCATTGCCTCTGACTTGCTCTTTGCATAGCAGAGGAGACTGCGATATCAAGACATCAGCATTGAGTATGCAGAACAGGCATACGGCCAAGGCTGGTGGCTGAGGTGGTGGACAGAATACCCCCAGTACGGTGGTACATCCTGAGCCTGTGTACGTCAAAGAGCAACGCAGAAGCAGAAAGCCTCTCTTGCTTTCTCTTTCTTCGTATCTTGTATAACTGTAAGAACCAAACAGAAAGTTTCTCTGCTCAGTTTGGAGATCTGACTTCAGCTTCTCTTTCCATCCTATCTCTTTGCTAGATCCTGAATTTATCAGACACCATTAAGAATCAGCAATTATCTTTAATAGTTATAGGTAGTCCCAGGGTACTAAGTAGCATATTGTGATCCTGTTTGATTTCATTTGCTGTCCTATATCAGCAACCTATGCACATCTAATTGTGCAACAGATTCATTCACTCAAATACTAAAAATATCCTCAGAGGCCTGTGTTTATTCACAAGGGTGTTGTAAGTCTTGGTTTGACAATGAAGCTGCTACTTAATAGATTCGTGAGTTTTGATGGAAAGACAGTTGTAATGGGTCACAGCTAAGTCAAAAACCTAGACCACCATCAAGTCATGGACACCCTAGGAGGAAATGTATAGTTTCAACAGAGTTGGATTAGTTGAGATACGCTCTAGCAAAGGAACCACGATGGCTAGAATTACAACTCGCCTGGCCCTATGGTAGGATTTTAACAGATCTCTTACATTAAAAACAGACCCTTCGCCTTTGACTTGATCAGAGCTACCTAAGATTCTGAAAGGAGGATCATAGAATAGCTGTCCACCTGCCATAGAAGGCAACCACAAAAGTAGAAAATGAGTACCATGTATTAATTCTGTATGGTTCAACTGAGAAGCCTATAATCCACCTAGAACTCCAATAATTATCTGTAACTAAGTAAATAATCTCTAATCTATGGCTGTGACTTTAGACTCCCATTTAGCCACAATTTAAAAGTCACTGACAAACCCCCCTCTTTGGATGTGATCAGTACCACTCTTACACTCTTTTCTAGTTTCTACATCCTTAAGTGGTGAATGACACTTTTCTATTTTGAGCACGCAAATTATTTTGGATAAGGTCATGCCACAGGTACGATACAAATTCCCCTCCCTCCCCATAAGATCCTCTGTCAAACAAAGACAATTTAGTGAAAACACTAAAGCTCTGCGTCAGCCGTGGTGATGACTGCACTACAAAAACGATAAAGACAAGCTGAACCACGCCTGATCTGACAGGCAGTACCAGGGTATCTGCCTATTTGCAAAATACCTCATGTTTCCATGTGAACATTGCTGAGCGAGCCAATGCCCTTGCTTAGGAATGATTTAATTTATATGCCCTCAGAATGAGGTCATATCAATATCATGCATGATCTCTATCAGCTTTACAGATGCCTTAACCTGAGAACGTTCAAGCTCTTTGAGAGCTATTCATACTTGGCAGATTGATATAGTAACTGACAATTCACCGCCATCCAAGTGTATCTGAGAACACAAAGCTCACATAAATATTGTTGAGCATATCCCATTGTTGGTTATTTACTTCTGCCGTTCAACTTTCTACAGCTCTGAGAGGAAGATCATTTCTCTGTGCCATATATCTGACTTACCCAGCAGACACGAAAAGCTCCTTGTTTCCTTTTTACCAGTAATGAGCTGTGCTAGAAATGTCAAACGCAGGTTTGTTCAACCCCGACCAACAATGTGAAGCATAACGGTATGGGTGGACAGAGACCGGCGAGGAAGCCCGGCTGCAAGCTTGGCTTTGTAACTGGCGCTGGAACAGCTTGTAACGGTGTTTCTACACTCAAAAAAGCTCCAGAAGGAAGCACAAAGACCTACCTGATACCTTTTCTTCTGCAGTTTCATAAGCTGACCTGCCTGCTTATCCAACCTAAGCCCTTACTGAAGGCAACCGCGAGCAAACAGCTTGTACAGCTTACAACGAAGATTTTCATGCAGTCTGTACTTTCGTGCAGCCTGGCTTTCCGGTCCAGAAATGCCCACCTGGCCCTTCGCTCCGGGTTTATTATTACACTCACCTTAGCCTCTCTCTGACAACTCTGGGATTGAAAGTCATGAAGAAAAGAATAAAGGGTGAGGAAAAACAGGGGGGAAAAAAAGAAAAGAAAGGAAAAAAGTGTGCAAGATTCCTCGCTTTCAAACTTTCAAACCCTGGACCCCTCGATGAATTTTGACAAGGCTGGCTGAAGAAGGTCAGACGTGCGCCATTCTGGCTTTGGAGAGGGGTTCTTTCTTTTAATTTCCTGACATGCATCTCTCTTGCACCATAATTTAAACTGAAAAGAGGAATCAAGTTAAAAATGTATATGTCCCTAGCTGGACTGATTCCTTTTTTCAATCATAAAGCCCAATTTTAAATTGCCCCCTTTTTTTTTCCTCGATGAATTTCCTGTTGAGTTCGTGAACTAAACTGGTTCACAAAGAGGTCAAACAAGCACCAGAACTGCCACAAGTGAAACCATAGACTCACGTGGCCCAAACAGATAGGAGGGTGACTCTACTTTCCAGCACCCACAAGCTGCTCGACGGAGCTGAGCCTCTCTCTAACAGCACCCTGTTCAAACAGCATCTGTTTCAACATCAGTTGTACAACCTGGATAGACAGGTTTATTGTAAACACATGAAACGACTTTGTCAAATCAGCAGTGGCCATCCAAAAGCTTTTTTTTTTTTTTCCTTTTTTACTCATTATTGTCACATGCGATATTACTTCACAATTTTGACATGACAGCAGGGAAAGAAAGAAAAAGGTGCCTTTTTTCTTTTCTGCTACTCTCCCTTAATACAATGTGAGTTACTGGAAGTAAAATCAGTCAATATCTAAACTGCAAAAATTATATAGCAAGTACCTAAGGTACAATGGAGAAACAGCAACAGTCAAAGAGAAAGCTTCCCTTTAAGCTGTAAGTAATTTAAAGTATATTTCTGGTGGAGTATGAGAAAAAAAAAGAAGTAGATCCATGCCTTAATTAAGTCTCAGAGAAACTTCTTGAAGTACCATGAACACTATTGCCACGCCTGAGGCATGGAATAAGAGATGCTCTAGTGAAGTTAATCAGTTTACATCATTTTACTCTGCAGACAGGACCACGAAACGAACCCAGGAGCCTTGGTGCCTTGTACTGCCTTTGGTGCTTTAGACAACTCTTCCTTCCACTGCGTCAAGGTAAATACAAGTAAAGTCTTGTATTTGTCTTAAGTACTCGCAGCTAATTCAAATGGGTATGTTATCCAGGTCGGTCAGACAAGCACAGAGGCTCCATTTCATTTGCCTTCAACTTCCCCCAGATTAAATGATCAGACCTACATCAATCATTGGGTGTAAAAGACATGGAGTAATTGGACTAGAAGGTTGTCAACAGACTGAGGGCTTCTGTTCAGAAAGCAGATGTCTTGGCTTTTTCTTGGTCTTGTTTATTCTTCATAAATACCAGAGCAAGACAGCAGAGTCACTATTATCTCGTAACAACGTTCTGTTAATCAGGCATGTCATTTGCTTGTATGGCCCAACCTTCTGCAGATCCCAGACATTCCCCTTCCACAAGAATTAACCACAAAAATACTGCAGCGTAGCTGCTTTATGACCATGGCTAGGATCAATTTGTTTTGTGCTTTCAGACACCGATCTTGCAACGCTGAACATACAGACACTATAGCAGGGGTTTTTACATAAATAAGAGGTTTTGACCACCATCTTTCCTTTTTCAATGGCAGTTTGTCAAGGTCTTTTGCCTAATTCCCAGCTCAGGAGAGAAAAAAAAAAGAAAAAAAAACACCAAACCACCAGCATTCAACTAAGGAACAGCACATCCTTCCCAAATTGCTCTGAAAAAACAATCAACATGGCGAAAGGTCAGGTCAAAATAATAATAATTACACTAGAAGCATAGTATTGGTGGGCTAAACTAAGGAAAGAAAGTGAAAGAAAAAGAAAACAACAACAACAAAAGGCAAAACAGAACCCCAAAGTTAGAAGCAGTAACCAAAGAATTTAAGAAATACATACGAAGTTACACATTCCAGCCTGAGCTCACATCATGTCTCGCACACAGCAGAGGTCGGTGAACCTGCCGCATCGCTGCCACCACTGCTGGTCCTGCGGTCCTTCCTTCTCCACTCCATGGGCTTTAGCCCTCATGGCACCCTGCACCCGGCTACAGCTTGCTATACCAGCTGGAAACTACTCATTTTTGTTTCCTCAGGTTAGTTTTCTGCCAGGACACTGAAATAGGTTGGCACAGGATCTGTTAAGCACCAGAGCTGACACAGAGGACCACGCGCTTACACAGCCAGGAACAAGAAGGGGATGAGGCAGCATGAACCAGACCATCTCCATCCAGCTGCCAAACTGGCTGCAGAGCCCTGATGGGCAATGTCCCACTAAGTCAGTACAATGCCACTGGCATCAAGGAAGCCTCAGCACAAGATCTGGTCGGAACTGTACGTGCCCAAGGCATCCACAAACGCTAAAGTTCAGGCGCAGCTGGCGACGCTCCTACAAAAACCCATTTCCTGTGTGTGGACATATTTATAGATGATCTACAAACGACAATATTCCTGCCTAGAACATGAACAATTTTTACAACATCATTTGCTTTAGTGTAACTACAATCTGCAACGTAAATTTGATTCTTCCCAAGTTGGGAATAGCCATTGCAACCTTCCTCAGCCCTCAGCTCAAGAGGGCAGGTGGGACATCAGACACAGGCAGTGGGGATAGGAGAAGTCATTAGGTATTAGCAGAAGCAACCAAACTCAGCGTGAAACCTTTTCTAGTCTGCAGCAGGGGCACATTCACTACAAAACCCTGACAGATTTAATCTTAGTGAAAACTTTAAAACTCAAATGAGCCCAAGTAACACCCAACTTTTCTGCAAGTACTCAACTCTGGAGCATATGGACCTGGAGGTTCCCCATATACGTATGCATGCTGATCCACTATAAGTGCATCCTGACATCCTTGCCGGAAAGTTTACATTTTGCTTAATTAGAGCATGGGTTTGGGGGTTTTTTCTTACTGGCCAAATAGCTACAGACTTCAATGAGAGCAGGATTTGGATATTTATTTTTTTTAACTGCTCGCTGCTATGTTTTGTGAATTTTACACAATTCTGTCCACTCAATGGACCCAAACATGATTCACAGAACAGTCTCAATATCTGCGTGCAAACACAAATTACTTTGTCACAGTCAAGCACTACAGATGAGTAGATAGTGAGGAAAAACAAAACCAAAGAAACAAACAAAAAGCCCTCTAAATAACATTTTATACATGCAATCGAGACGCACAGTATTTCACCTGAAAGTTTAGGCCCAAACAGGATATGATAGAATAACATTTTTGTGTGACTGTATACGTATGAGTGCACACGTGTACACACACACACCCCCCACCCCCCTGTATATTGTCCTCAGTGACAAGGGTGTGCTTCAGGTGTCATCTACAAAAGTGAAATGCTGGAGACACTCATTTGGGGGGGGGGGAACGAGGAGGGGGAAGCAAGAAATCCCTTTTTCTCTTCAAGTCTCAGCTTGGTGACAGCACCGAGACCCAGTCGTTCTCCTTCCCGCGGCACGCTGTTAAGACGCGTGTGGCCAGCAGAACTGTGAACTTTCATTCCCCTATTGCAAACGATAACCAGGCTTACACACAAATAGCATTTCCATTTCAAGTGAATTCGGTTCTCCTCATTCTTTATCTCCCCACATAACTCCACTGCAGTTCAACACTTCCTCCGCCTCCACAGTATGCCTTTTTTATTTAGGCTGCATTTTTATTAAATGTCAAAAATGATAAAGGATGCCATTGTTCCAACTCCTGAAAGCAACACTATTTACATCAAATACAAAAATCTAAGTGTAATGAGACATCAGAACACAATTTTCTTTCCGGAGGGCGTCAGACTTCTGTGCGAACAAGTTTACCCTTCGGTTTTGCACATCAGGGTCGGGGGGGAAAAGAAATGGCTTCAGGAGCCCTATAGAGGTGCTTTTGCTTCCCTGACTTCTCACACACTATTCTCTCAAATGAATTTAAATCTTTTCTTGTCCAAATCCCCGCAAAAGTAACCACACTGCAGTTTTTCTACTATTATGCAAATAGATTAATCAGCCAACGCTCCAGTGAGAATTAATTTATATTTGAATCAAATGAGGCCTTAGACTCTTTCTAACCCAACCCCCGGGCCAAGGCCTGGGCTAGGTAGCAACCTCATATTATTCATTTGACGAAATGTGAACTGACATAAATACCATGGCTAACTTTCAATCCGATTACCCCGTTACCTCACATCAATGCTCTCCCAGCCATCAGACTCTAGCGTCCCTCCTTTCACCAGCCCAGCCAACAACTGACAACTCCTCCCTGATAAACAAGCACCCACGCCGCCACCTCGGACCCCGCTCTTAACCCATCATCCCTGCTCAATGGCCCTTATTCGACAAGGTACTTTATTTTGTTTGTAGGAATCGGAGGCGGGGGGACTAAACAGCACAAAAATACTGTTTTGCTGGGGCTGTAATTCAAAGCTGCCCTTTCAGAGCTGCGCAGCGCTTGAGGCACTGACAATAAACATCCAAAAATATAGGAGCATCGTGTCCCTCCGTACATATATACACACACACGCATGCCCGCATTTAATTTAATACAACCACCAACATCTGTTATCTTTCATACTCTCCTTAACCCTTAAAAAAGTAAAACAATGTTTTGGGCTACTCTGTCCAAAGGTCAATGTAAAGTGAACCCACATTTTACTCAGCACCCTTATACTAAACTCATGTTGACAACCACTAAATTCTTTCCATTGCCCTGCACAGGAACTTGTTTTTTTAAAAAAAAAAAAAAAAAAATTTTTTTTTTTCTTTAAAACTGTAAGCATTTAAAAAGATTGCCTAAACAATCCACCAGGTGTGAGAAAAGCCTTTTCTACGCAAGCAGCTCTGTGTCAGGAAACCTATACTTTGTAATTAGATTAGCAAGCAAGGACTGAATAGCTCTGACCAAAACATCTCCCCCCACATATTGCTTATAGTGCATAACTGATAACTCAGCTTCTCTAGTCATGGTTAAAATCTACTTAAAAATGAGAGTCCTGTGCACTCCGGAATTTAACTGCAGAGGAAAAGAAAACAAAGTACACGTTCTTAAAAAGCTATAAGTAATTACTTGGCTGTCTTGCTTAAACGAAGCGTTATTTGAAAACATAAGTCATAAAACAAACCCTGTGATTTAACGGCAGCTCTTCAGCAGAGCACCACTTGAAGCACATCTAAGCTAGAGAGTTACAGACGTAATTTTTGCCTTAAGGACACACGTCAGTGAACAGGCTAGGGGAGGAGAACAGTCCCCTTGGCCACATGGCCCCAGTTCCAGAGAACGTCCCGAATCCCTGGCACGAGAGCTGAAAAGTCCCCAGCCCACGAGGATGACTTTAGTTGTCTGTCTCCATGGATTTTTCCACGTAGCCAGACAGTCTGGTTGTGTACTGGAGTCGGTTTCCCGACATAAAGAGCAGGTTTGCAATGTACTGCGTTCCTGGAGACACGAAAAGCGGGGTGAAAAGGAGCTGCAGGATGTTAGAGCACATCATCCCTACCCGCTCCTTTAAGGAGGATAAATAGTAAATATAAAATAAGCCAGGACAAGGTTATTCCTAAAGCTTTCATGCAAAGCCTATATATTTTTCTTGGAAGTAGTGAGACTGTTTCACAGTCCTGCTCCATCTGCCCAGAGCGCAAATATCTTAGTTCTGAATTTTGATCTCAGCCCCATCCAGACCAGAGTCAGTCCCAAATTGGGGCCTGAAAGCAGATGCAAGCCTTTCTATGAATCAGTTTTTCCAAAGAAAGATAGCTGATTACTGGATCCTTCTGCTCAGATCAGTACACCTCATAAATCCCATGGTTATTTCATCCGTCTCAAAACGGTCTTTTGAGTATTAGGGCGGGAGCATCAGAAGGGAGATCAAAAAGCCTTCTCCTTGGCTAAAGAACTCCACAGAAATAGCCAAAGACAACAAGAGGACATCCTCCGTTCTTCCTTTCACGCATCAGGAGACTCTTGCTGCGCACACAGTGAACAAAACCTTACCTGGGCTTCAGTAACTGTCCTACCCCCTCCTGCCTCTGCCCTCAGCTCAGCAGCAGGGAAAAGGTGTGGACATGAACTCCTCCAGTGCACGAGTCCAGCCTCTTTGCTTAAACTGCTGCTCCCGAGAGGGTCTGACCCAAGGCAGCAATTTAGCCCTGTCTCTATGCATTCCCCTCTCCTGATTTTTTTTTTTCCTCCCCTTGTAGGAGCAGTAAACTTTCAGCAAAAAGGGAGAATGGACAATTTTTTTGGTAGCATATCATTAAGAAAAGCTTGATAAAGTTTGACAGGTGATGGAATAGACTTCTACTTAAGACCTAAGCCAGGATTATTTAAAAGACACTAGAGAACTACCCCTTATCCCAGGGTACCCACAAATCCAGAGGATGCAAATGTAGCTTAAAGCTACATTAACCTCCTCTCTCCTGACCTTTCTGGGCCTGACAAGTAGCAGCCAGAGCACGGCTCCTCAAAAAGAGCATAATCCATCTCTTGGTCACAGCCAAATTGATGCTAAACCGTTCCGTTTGACTAACCAAGGTGCGCTATGTTTGAGTAACTTTACCACCTGAAAAATAAACCAGTACAGTCAATTTTCAAAGACCTTTGCAGATGAGTAAGTACGATGGTGCACAGTGCTCCTCCATCCGCACGAGGCGGACAGCCCTTCTGCCAACATCGTGACTAAATGCCTGCGGTTCAAGACCTGCACAGTTCACAGCCCTGACACACACACCCACCCACCCTTGCCCCCCGCCACAAAAGCGATGCTTAGCAGTGCCAGGACAACCTGATCTTACCACAGTTCTTCAAGTCAAACTTTACATCTGCTAAATCCCATCCAACACCCCTAAAGACCTTTCTAGAGACACAAGATTTGGTGCTCTCCACCCTCTTACATTTTTGATGGAAAAGAAGAAAAGAGAGGGGAAAAAAAAAGGACAAAATTCATGTCATGATAAGCACCAAAAATGTGAACGCAACCACTAAAAAAGTGATTTTTGTTACGTAGCTCTCATTTCTACTGGCATGACACGAAACCTGAGAAAACCCCTTTCAGACTATGAAGACTCCATTCAAACATCCTGGCTGTGTAATGCTGAACTTCAGTCGTCTTTGATATTTCTCCTGCAGTATATCAAAACACTCCTGACAAAGTACTGAAAAGAGACAAGTACATTCAAATTCTTCCAGGGCTTAACCCCACCGCATTGAAATTAGCCTGAGTTTTGCCCCTGACTTCAGCCCTGACAGAACGAGCAACATTCTCAGGCCAGAGGCATGGGGAAAAGCTTTTCTACAACTTTCTTTACATGTCTGCACTCTCATCAGTCCTAGACCTAGTCCTTTGCTTTCAAAAAGCTGAAGGCATAAATGGGCAGCGCATTCTACCACGTATCTATCCAATCTCATGTCTGGTGGAAAACAAGTAAAGCATTTTTCCTGTTCATCAGAAAGAAACACAGTTCTCTGAGAAGGAACATACTTTCTAGAGGTTGTAGAAGCCCCCAGGAGAAAGATTCTGGTCTTTGCTATTTCAAGACAGTTTTACAAATGCAAGTGAAATTGGAACCTCATCAGCTTTTCCCAGTGATAAAACAGAAGAGCTCTTCATCTCTGAACACCATGAAGCTGTGCTGCTTGCAAAGCAAGGCCCAGAGGAAGGGCATCCCTGTTCTTGTCTCCACAATGAGTGAAATGTTTTCTAAAGAGACCAACTCTTTCTCACAAGTGGAGATCCAGTGCAAAATGTATTGTCTCTGCAGGGACACAGTCATCCTGAGTTCAGAGACCTACTCTTGAGAATCCTGGAGGGATGTCCATGGTGCATAAGACTATGAAGCTATCCATTCCACAGTCGCTATTGCCCTGTTCTTGGTTTTCTCTGCCTGAAACACCTCACTTGATTAAAATCATCCCCAAAGGACAACAAAAATACAGGTATCTTCTTTCACATGGACTAGTACTTGCTGACTCCTTTCTCACTGGCTCTGTGAAGGTGAGGAACAAAGCTTGTCCGCTCTCTTCTTCCGTCAGACCTCCAGAAATCAAACATACGGCATATCAACATTCACAAGAATAGCTTTGTATTTTCTGAAACACAACACCAAGCATTGCATCTTTTCCAGAGGGATCTGCACGTACAGTCTCTTCGTCTATGCATGCAGTACAATTTGCCAGAGACCTATAGACACGAACGTAGCTATGGTTAGGGCATGGTCTGGAAAGGAAGCATTTAACTGTGAATCCATTGCCTCAACAGACAAGTTCGCCAGTCTAATGCTTCCAGGATGAAATCACTACATGCCCAGGGAATGCAATGATAACCCACACACCCCCTCCCTCCTGAACTTAAATTACTTTAAGAGATTCCCCTGTCTCAATTCTAAGAACACTGCAGCATCCCAGTAAGAAATTTTTGCACTTTTTTTTCTTACTAAGTAACTGTTACAGAGTATTTGAGTTGCTCTTCTTAGCACATGGCTTTTGGTCCCACCAAAAGATGCACAGGTTAATCCCTATCAACAGAACATTCAGCACCTTCACATAGGACTCAGAGAAAAACAGAGTTTTGAAGAAGACCCCTCCACACCTTCAAATCAGGAATATTCTTGCCACAATGAGTTTGTGCCAAGAAACTGATACTTTCACCATCAAAGCATTTGCACCAGGAGGAACAGTATGACTTTCCAGACAGAACAATACACCACAGTGCAGATGACTGATTTGTTAAAACCTCTCTGCCACCTACCCAGAAATCCCCCAAAAGCTGTTTCCCCACTGGATCACAGCATCTGAAGCTATTTTCAGGTAGAAGGAGCAAAGTAGCCTCCCAGCCCATCACCATCTTTCTGGCTACTCACTACCAGCACATACATCAGGGAAGACTGGGGACAGTGTTTCCAGCTATGTGGGCTCTCATCAGCATCCTATGGGCTCATCTGAACCTCTCTCTCTCTCTCAAACCTTTTCAGAGAGGCTTAAGCCCCAAGGAAGTGCTGTACCAGTTGTTTAGCATGGTAAAAGTTGAGAGATTGAGAGCTAATTGTCTGTCCCTTTTAAGAAAAGGTGTAAAAATAAGAGAAGGTCCTGGTTTAATCCTACAGGGTAGTTAAGTGCTAATTCTGTTCTTTCCCTGGGAGACAGAGGTCCCTATGCACTGCTCCAGCAGACACATGGATGGAGAGCAGCCCCTTAAAGACTGTGTCTGTCTTGTGGCAGGCATCCAGGGAGCGCGTGGGCTCGGGGACCCTCAGTTTAAGGCAATAGCAAACTGTCAGGTTTGCTGAAATCCACCTCAGGACACATTCATTCTCCTGTCGAATTTCCCTGACAGATTCCTTTCCCCCCAGGGAAGGTTATCCTTCCTGTCATAGCCTGGAGAACAGGAAAGAGAACTGAGGCTTCATGAGTGGAAAGAGTAATGGGATCCTCAACTCCTAGCACTTAAAATCACCCGCTGCCTAGAGATTTCAGTCAAGCAGCGAGCAGAGAAATCTGCCACCGTCAGAAGCAAGGGTTCCCCACTTTGGTTTGCAGTGTGGTAGGAGTAGATTTAAGACCTGATTTGAAAGACAAAAGGATTTTTAATTCTTCTTACCTGCTTGAGTAATATGACAGAAATACGTACTGGAGAAATTAAACAGCAAATGATAGTGTTCTCTCACCCTCCATGCTACATCTGCTCCATCTAACTTGGAAACTCTTGGAGCAGAGACCACAACTGAAATAAGCAGGACCGCAGCCTCCAGCTTCTGAGAATGACAACAGCCCCTGCCCAATTCCCAGCTAGTTTTCACCGTGCTAAATAATCATGAAACTAAGGCAATGAATAAAATACCATATTGCATGTTGCAAACCCTAACTCTCCAAAACACGCAAATCTTAGCTCACGAAAGGAGTTGTTTTTAGGGAGATTGTGTGGTTCGTTGGTTATTAAACAGATCAATGGAGAAGAAAGAAGAAGGATTGTTCAACTCCAGATTATTTTTTTTTTTTTTAAACAAAGGTGGAGGTTGGGGAAAAGGACTAAGTGGACAAAAATAATCAAACTTGTAAGAAAGGATGCAAATTAAACAGGCTTGGATGGAGTTAGTAAAGCGCAAGCAAGGCACAGAGACTAAACTAAAGTTAATTACTTTTGACATGATCAGATCATCTGGTTGCGTTTCAGGCTGCGTGCACTCTAGGCTGGCCAGCATGAATGGCGAGGGAAAAGAAAGTAACTCTCCCCTCTAGGACCCTTTGCCAAGTCTGGGCTGTGCGCTCTGTCCGAGATCCCTCTTTCTTTGCGCAGAGAGAGAGAGGGGGAGAGGAGAGAGAAACACAGTTAACCACCTGTCAGGGCTGAGGACACAATAAGGCAGCCCCCAAAAGAGCTTTTCATGCATGCGTAATATATTTGTTCAGCTATTCACTTAATGAAGCTGATAAATGTGATGCGAAACAATAGTCAAGTTAATCTATTTAGTAAAATGTTTTGAGACTCTCAGGCGATGTTAAGGAGGGTAGTGTGTTCGGGGACATTTTCATTTCAATACACTCATCTCTCCCCTCTTAGGGGGGTTTCAAGCAACCTATGTGAATATAATTTCTTATAAATGTGTCTTTAATGGGTTTAATTCACCCTTGCCAGCTGTTTTTTTAGCTATTTTGTAAGAGCAAAACAAACGTGCCAGGCTTGGAAAGCTAGTTAAAATTAGTTTCGGTCACTGGGGCCAAGCTATATTTCCTGCAAACCATCTGCTTGATTGGCACAATAGAAGGATTTTCAAGAAAAGGGGGGATCTAGAAGAGCTTTGAACGAACCAACAGTTACTGTTCCTTGTGCTTGAATTCTAAAGGTGAAGCCTTAGGTGTCTTAATATAGCTTCGCCCCCGCAGCCTCCATTCAAGCTCCCGACGAGGTCGACGAGCATCGTTAGGGAGCTTGGACACGCCGGGGACGGAGCATCCCTCCCGCCGCCGCCGCTGCCCCCCTCCCCAGCAGAAAAGGAAAAGAAAAAGGGGGAAAAAAAAAAGGAAAAGGAAAAGAAAGAAAACAAAATGCGTACACACACGCTTCCTCCGTAGCTTTGGAGAAGGAGCAGCCGTGGGGCCGCGGCGGGCCGGGCAGCCGCTCCGTGCGCGGGCGGAACGGGGGCGGCGGAGCGGGAGCTCCCCTGGCCCCTTGCGGAGCGGATCCCGCTTTGGGAAGAGGGGGCGAAAAGTTTGGCTTTCACCTGGCTGCGGGAAGCGCCGGGGACCGGCTCGGGAAGGGCAGGGGGGCGTCCCGCGTGGGGCCGTTTGCCGGCGGGACAGCCGTGGCGGTGATTGAGACGTCCGTCTCCCGGGGCCGGCGGGGACGCGGGGAGAGGGATGGCGCTTCCCAGCGCGACTCCGCGCCTCTGGGGAGGCGCTGGCCCGGCCCCGGCGAGCTCTTTGGTCTCCGGATTTGAAGTGCTGGCTCTCCCAATTTCATGCGGATTACCAGCCTCGGACCGGGACACACGCAGGCTTCAAGCCCTACCCCACCCCCCCTCTCCCGGCGGTTTTGCGGTTGGGGTTTGGTTCGGGGCTTTTTTTATTTTTTTTCTTTTTTTTTTTTTTCCCCCGACAAAGAAAGTGAATGACTTTTAAGAAATAAATTTGAAGATAACGACATTAAAATGAATGGCAGGAAGCACAAAACGGCATGAGCATAGGTCAAACGGCATTAGTCACAGGTTTTATCCTGAGTCATTAGAATTCCCTTTCTCTTAAACGATCACTGCCTTTGAAAAGAAACTTCCAAAGGAGATCACTTAAAATAAGATCCTTTCGTCTGATTTCTTGGTTTCTTATGTTCTATCTTCCCTTTCAATAGATGTCTAGTCCCTTTTGCCTTGGTGCTTAAGGAAATTCTTTATGAGTGTGCTCAGACGCATCACAAGGAACTGGGTCCACGTGTGCCCCAGCATGCGTTTGACCCAACCGTCCAGAAAATGTCAGACCCTCTTTCTTAACCCAGAGAAATTAGCAGCAGTTGGTCTATAGTGAGGCAAAATGCCCCCAATGTATATCTAAAGAAAGGAGTAAATCATCTCAAAGGAAACGTATAATGACTGTAAAAAACTAAGTGTTCTCGGATCCGCCCGGGCTGCTCCGAGACGCCGGAGCTGTGTTAG
>VXBL01004433.1:486709-539011 GCA_013400195.1 Aramus guarauna
GACAGCAGAGGTAAGGACAGGAGTCAGCCTGTTAGTACCTCAGCGCTTCTGTTTCCAACCGATTTTAAAAAAAAAAAAGAAAAAGCCACAAGACTTTGCTGCCAGCTTGCCTGGCGCTCCTCTCCTGCCGACATACTGCAACCTCACATGGGTCCTCCCTGTGCCCAGTGGGGCTATAAACTGTGGAGCAGAGACGGACTGATTGTCCATATTAAAAGCCAGAAACCAACGATGAGTAGATAACTCCACACACCGAGCCCTCGGTTACTACACCTAACAGAGAGATTAATGTCAGAATCATCAGCATCAGTAAAGTGCTAAAATGAGGTCATGGACAGAAAGTGCAGAAAAGAGGATGGGAGCTTGAAGGGTATCGGGAGGTATTTCCTCTCTGGTTCTTGAAGAGGCTACTTCAAGATACCAGTGGAAAAGGTCGGTGGAAAGCAAAGGTTGTACCTACATGTCACAGGCTGCGGACTGAGTTCATAAAATGACTCCAGGGAATTTCCCCTTCGATTGCAGAAAGCAAGTCAGCACTGATCCTATAGCACTGAGAAACGATGAGGAGGATCCAGGAAGGATGTAAATAAGAACACAATAGGATGTTGAAAACAGAAAAGCAGGGCAATAAAGGTTAAAGAGATGAGGTAAAGGAAAAAAAAAAAGTGAGGATGAGTGTACAAGACAGCGTGCACAGAGCAGAGAACAAGAACATGTGGAACGGACGGGGAGGCCAAAAAGGGAAAAAAGAGGAGAAGAGTTCCTGAGAGATATTAAGCATTTTGGTGCCAGTCCGGTATCGATTCAAACATTGTCCAAGATCAGGGCTGGAGCATTTTCCAGGGCCAGTTCTAGAACATGCAATTCTGTGAATCAAAGGAAGTTTACAGAACACAGACAAATCTGCTCGAGCATGTCCAGAACTATGCTGCGTCTGGAAAATTGCTGTGGAGGGACAGACGAAGCCCACGTTATGGAAGATCAGCTCCTAGTTACAGTCTGCTCTGCTGTGTTATTAAAAGAAAAGTGAAGACTATTTTTAGATTAAACTAATTTGAATGCAAATTATAATTTTTCAGCACAACTTCTTCTATTTCAAAACTTTTTTTTTTTTATACAGGTGAACCTCTCCTGCCAACATTAATAGTTCAAATCAGGGAGTAGAGGACAAGGAACTGTCCAATAAGCAGAAATATGAATGAAAATTGCCTCCAGGGAAAAAAATACTACTATTGAGAGTTATCCTTTACACTTCAAGTGCAGAGGTTATTNCGTGGGCTTGTAAAGGTCCATGGGCAGGCACTCCTCTCCTGCCAACATACTGCAAACGTGCATTATGGGTTTTGTTTTTATATATTTTATATATATATATATATAAAGCACCTATCAGCATATTGGCAAACATTCTTTGGAAACACTCTGACAGCAGAGGTAAGGACAGGAGTCAGCCTGTTAGNGGTAAAGGAAAAAAAAAAGTGAGGATGAGTGTACAAGACAGCGTGCACAGAGCAGAGAACAAGAACATGTGGAACGGACGGGGAGGCCAAAAAGGGAAAGAAAGAGGAGAAGAGTTCCTGAGAGATATTAAGCATTTTGGTGCCAGTCCGGTATCGATTCAAACATTGTCCAAGGTCAGGGCTGGAGCATTTTCCAGGGCCAGTTCTAGAACATGCAATTCTGTGAATCAAAGGAAGTTTACAGAACACAGACAAATCTGCTCAAGCATGTCCAGAACTATTCTGCCTCTGGAAAATTGCTGTGGAGGGACAGACGAAGCCCACGTTATGGAAGATCAGCTCCTAGTTACAGTCTGCTCTGCTGTGTTATTAAAAGAAAAGTGAAGACTATTTTTAGATTAAACTAATTTGAATGCAAATTATAATTTTTCAGCACAACTTCTTCTATTTCAAAACTTTTTTTTTTTTATACAGGTGAACCTCTCCTGCCAACATTAATAGTTCAAATCAGGGAGTAGAGGACAAGGAACTGTCCAATAAGCAGAAATGTGAATGAAAATTGCCTCCAGGGAAAAAAATACTACTATTGAGAGTTATCCTTTACACTGCAAGTGCAGAGGTTATTGGATTTATGCTTTCTGAAAAGACATTATTTTTTTTTTTAAGCAAGAGCATTTATTTGAAAGAAAGAATAGATCTCTACATGTTCTTACTAACCAACATAAATTTATTACTGTATAAAATCACAGTGTCTCTATCAAATGGGTAGAGAGGAAATAGTAATAATGTATGGAACTGAATGGCTTAATGCCCTGAAGTTTCTTTCCTTTAAATCAATTCCAGTTCCCCTGAGATGAGAATGAAAATAGTTTGAAAGACCTACCAGAACAAGTGAAGACCTGTAGAAGGCCTCACACTTACGCTGGGTCATACACACAACATCTGGAGCTCGCCTCGGAGATCAAAGTGGTGCCAGCAATACCCTGGCCTTTGCAAAGTTACCAGAGAAAGTCTGCTGTGGTTTCTTCCACAAATGAAAAAATGCCATAGTTTTATTATAGGTGACCAGTCTGATCTGCCCAGGGTCACCAAGTTAAGTACTCCTAAAAAGTCCCCATCTCTGGAAACATTCAAGGCCAGGTTGGACGGGGCTCTGAGCAACCTGATCTAGCTGACGATGTCCCTGCTCCCTGCAGGGCGGTTGGACTAGATGACCTCTAAGGGTCCCTTCCAACCCAAACCATTCTATGAAGTTCATTCTGAAAGCATGTTCAGAACATGCCTAACATACATTGCCACGTGCAGCCCTTGTGACCAACAGAGACTTCTCTTGAAAAAGCGTCTGGCACCGGCTGGTACCAGGATATGTCCAGCCTGCTGGCCACATAGGACTGACTGGCAGCTTTATGCAGAGACACTGTGAATGGATAGACCGGTCTCATCTTGAGCAGATCTTGATGGACACCAAGTGCAAACAGCAGCTATGGGAGAGAATCGTGTTGGTGGAGTCCCTCTCTAAATTTCCTCCTGGATGCAGGTAAGGGTTGTGGCATCTTTTCACTAGTACTTGTAAGAAGCCAATAAAAACAAGAACTGAACTCCCCAATCTTCATATAAAAAACTAGAAAATGTTGATTAAGAAGGGACAAAAAGTTCTAGGGAGCCACAAATCTGAATAAATAAGCATCAATTTTATTGAATCATGAATAATTTAAGACTGGTACAATCATCAGCTTTATTCTCCATGACACAGGGGGCGGGGAAGGGGGAGAAACGGGGAGGGTGAGAAAGGGGGTGCATGATCTCAAACAGACCATTCACAAATTCCAATCCTAAATGAGAACTGAAAATTAAATAGGGAGAGGAGCAAATGGAAAACATCATAAACGTACACAAAATACTCAATTCCTAGTTTTTCTCTTTAAAAATGGCTAGAAAAAATTCATCAAAATGCAGCACTTTTAATCAAATATTTACATTTCTATGTTACAATGAAAAAATGTACATCTTATAGAACATATTTCATAAACTGTTCCACTGGAAACGACTAGATCAAAACAGCAACCTTCCATTTAATATCAACAAAGAAAGATTTTTTTTGCTTTGTTTTTGTATTTTTTTTTCCTTGAAAGAAAATTGCCACATTTAGACAAGTTTTCATACACATAATATCGAAGTTAAGCATCAACAATGAAGTATCAGTTTGCTTCTTCCAAAATGTACAAAAAGGCTAACCAACCCCCCTCCCTCCCTTTCCCCAAATAAACCACATCTCATTTATGGCCTGTATCATTCTTGGCAGTTCTGAAGGAAAGAAAATGGTTTATACTTTCAATTTATAACTCAACGTGAATGTTGCATAGAATCTTGCATTTCTTTCTTGTTGTTGTTTTTTTTTTTTTTTTTTTTAAACAAGCCAACTTTGTAAGGAAAAAAAGGAAAAAAAAAAAGAAAAAAAAGGAAAATTTTTGAAAAAGCCTTAAATGAGAACAAAGTCACTTAAAGAAAGACTTAATCTATGAAAAGTCTTCATAAAAACTAAGACGTGTGCACAACAGGTAACCCTGCTTCCCCGAAGTTTCAGAAAAGACACTGAATATTGTGATGCTTTGAATGACTAGCCTACTGAAAATTGCCTCGCTCACTGTAATCCAAGCTAGTGTCAATACAAAATAATAGATAACAGAAATTCCTTCCTGAGCTTAAGCACAGGATTAAAAATGAGAAGGAAAAAAAAAAAATTACCCCATTCCCCACAAATAAAAAACCATTTTAAACATGTCTTATAGCACTCAGTTCAAGGGTAACTGAGTCATTTTCTAGGATATTAAGTCCATTTAAAGCCCTAGCCCTGCAACTGGATTTGTTTTACAGGCACATGCTCGATCTGCATGGATTCAGTTGGGGGATTAGGTACCAAAATTCACAGTAGTAACAGGTAAAGTCAGTGCTGGGAAGCAGAATTGTCAAGACTACTGGAAAAAGTAACCTCTCTCAAACTCATCATCAGCATGCTATGTATTTGATTCCATACAGATTTATCCCATTTTTACAGTACCAAGAACTGGATTAGGAACATTGGCTGAGTAACCCTTGGTATTTCATTCAGTGAAATAATGAAATAGAGTTCATAAGGTTAAAACAGTAACAACACCAAGCTCTTCCCCCCCATCATTAAAATAAAAAAATTTTTCTTTTACAATATTTTTCTAAAAAAAAAAAAAAAAAGAAAAAAAAAAGTCATCAGCACTTAAAAGTTGTAACAGGAGCAGATTCAAGACCAGCTCAGTAAGACAAAGTACAGTTATGTTACAGAAAGTCATGAGGTATAATAAACCGATCCTCTCAAGCTGAGTCACAGAACCATGAACTTGTCTGTTACATTACATTAAACCCACAAGCTCTTAAAAAAGTTTGTAGTAAGTTTTCTTTCTGTACACTGAAAACCCAGTATATTCCTGTAATTTATTAATGACGGCATTTATTATAGTTGAAAAGTTGGTTTTTGTTTTTTTTTCCTCCTGCATGGATAAAACAGCTCTTCAGTGATTTATTAGCTGCGAATTGATATGAACCTGAAAAGTTCTCTCATTTCCCTCCTTCGTCACATTTAAACAAATTCTAGTATCTCATACAAACAATATTCACAGCAATGATATTCCAAGAGATGACTTTAGCCCTGTTTCTTTAAATAAAATCCCACAATATACAGCACTAATTTAATCAAAACACAATTAGTACAAAATAAGGCATCGCTTTAAAATTCAGCACCAAAAGACAGCTGGAAAGGCTAGTACAAACCGGTATCGAGGAGCGACTTTTTTTGCTGAGGTACAGCTGACGTTGTGGTGATGGTGGAGTAAGCATTTGCTTCCGTAAAAAGGAAAAGTGCGATTCCCTGGGAGGTGGTCTTGGTCCCCAGCAGAAGTACAAGCCTTAACACTGGTAGTGTAGGTGTGCGCGTTCAGAGAGGAGGAGAAATAAAACCAGGTTCACAGCTCTGCCAAAACTCAAAAGCATGGCCCAGCTAAACTTAAAAGATGCAGTACCTTCCCTCCTTTTTTTTTTTTTTTCCCTCCCAGATCTGAATACTGCTGGAATACTTTTTTTTTTCCCCTCCAATTTAAAAGAAAAGTCATGGTAGTAAATGATGTCACCAGAGTAGCGCTGGAACTGTCACAGAGCTGAGTTTTAATTAACCCATTTATGGTTGTGCTGATTAGAACAAAAACTCTGAACAAAACCCAAAGTTTTTAGAAAACAGCTGTAACATTTCATGGCAAGAATTAAAAACTGAAAGTCCGACTAATCCCTTTTTCAGGGGTGTAGCTCACCTCCGCGTACAGGGCTCAACGCCTGCGCACTGCCCGAGGTCCTTTGGAGCTGGAGGACGTCACGGGGCATGGCCCTTTCGCTGACTGCGGAGGAGGAGGAAGAGGAGGAGGAGGGAAACTCGCTCTCATCAGCGTAAATAAATGGGGTGTAATGCCACTGAAGTCAACCGAGTTGGTTACGTGGATGTAAGCGGGAAGAGAATCAGGCCCTGGCTAGCAAAGGCCTACCTGATCTTTCGCTTGTACGAGGGTTGATTGTTACACAGTGTTTGAAAAAACCTGATTTGTTCAGACTGTATATATATTTTTATATATTCCTATTTATATATATCTCTTTATAAACACACAAGGAAAGAAAGCCAAGGTCTCAGACTGGCAAGGAGAGCAGCGCTTTTTCTTTTCTTTTTTTTTTTTCTTTTTCCTTTTCTCTTTTTTAATATTTATTCAGACTTCCCTGTTTTGCAGCTTTGCCTTTACTGAGTATTATTACCAAGGCAAGCGATATTATTATAGCACCAGAACTATATGAAGCTGAGTTTAATCCACAAAGCTGATTGGTAAAAGTCCAGCCCTCACCTATATGTGTTTGGTCAGAAGCAGCATAGGCAAAAATTTCCTCTCCCCTCTCCTTCCGGACAGTACATGGCACAAAGCTGTGAAGTGTGTGTCCCCCCCACCTTCAACTTTTAGTAACGATGATTATTTTTAACATCTTCAGTATCTTAGGCATGAGAGCTTACAGCAACTAAACAGAAGAAAACAAAGGAATAGTGCAGTTCTCATTATCCTCAAAAGAAAAAACTATACAAAGGTTGCTTGGGTTGCCTGCACCCAGGCTCAAGACTGACTCCAAGTGTCTTGTTGTTCTTGCAGCTCTAATACTGAGATCCCAGCCCAGGAACGCATTCTTTTCATGAGTCTGTGATCAGGGTTCTTGCCAAGTAGGAGAGCAATATTGGAAACGACCTGTTTCTGGCTGAGCAAGATCACAATGTCGACTCCAGAGACGAATCGAGGATGTCATCGTGATGGCTGTTGCTGTTAGAGTCGCTGTCGTAACTCTGGGGACTTGAGTAGTTGGCTGCTTCTTGCAGTCTCATTAGCATGTTCATCTGCAAAGGCACAGGAGTTCATCATTATTTGTGTCCTGAGGTAAAAAAATATCAACTCCATATGAAAGCTACAGTGGCATTCACTTTGCCAGTAGAAAGGAAAGGAAGGAAAAGGAAGGAAAGGAAGAGACAACCAGGGTAACAAATACTGAGTCTCTGAAAAGAGGTATTAACTGTAGAACATGTTATAGCAGCGTGCAGGTTAGGTGTGAAAAGTGTGCTTTTCCTGTAAAGGTGAAAACGAGAAGATTGAAGGGATTAGTCCACAGCCATTCTCGACAGGATTCTGCAAGCAGCTTACCCTTCTCCTCCTCCGACCCATGGAAATACAGACAGATCAGTCAAAAGAGGCAAATCCAAATGTCCTGATATCCAGCTTGGATATGTATATATGAGCTAGTAAAAACCGTAACGTGTGTGCTATACTCCCAACTGTCTGGAAAAACGTACACCTCAAGAGAAGAGGTTCAGGGCACATTCACAGTTTGCACACCAGTTTCAACAACTGTTTCCCATTGGAAGAAAATGTGTATTTAGGGTTACCCTCAAGCTCAATTTATACGTCCTGTGCAAATACATGGTCATGTTTCCCTATATGCTTGTATGGTATTTCCGATTCATAAATTAGATGTCAGTCACGGTGTCAAGAATACCACTCTAAAAACCACGTGAAGTAAAGCAATGAGCCTATTTTCTGACTGTGGCAAAACAGGCTAAATTAAATGGTTCCGCTGTGTTACTCAAGCATGTTTAACAAGATCACATATTTAATTCCACAGTGTAGAAATTAAGTTTATTACACACGTCCCCAGTCACTCCTCAAAAAATGAATCCTCAAAATAACCTCAACAAATGAGCCTGAAAAGCTTCTCCCGCTGTTTCTTGCAAAACTGTACGGGCTTTCTGTGCGAATGCATTCCCTGAGCTAACCCGATGACTTCCCCAGAAACATTCCCGTCTCATTCTAAAACTTCTAAATGTTCCTTAGCTGTCCTTTACTTTGATATTCCCGCTTCTAATCCCTAGAAACAAGGGAAAATGAAGCGGTTCTGCTGTTTTAAAAAACTGAGAGCTTACCAAAGGATCTCCTTCGGCATCGCTCACTGGAACTTGTTTGCTGGTGGAGCCTTCCCGTGACATCGAGTAGCCGTCGAAGCCCACATCTTCGGGCCGCAGCTGCAGCAGAGGAGGCCACTCGTGGTGCTGTGGGGTGGCCGCCCAGGGGTAGGTGTCCATTACCCATTTGGCAGGATCCTCCCAGGGTGCTCTCCTCCCATACAACTGGAAAAAGCGTAAAAACATGGAAAACGTTCCTAGTAGCCTAGCATTTCACTCAGTGCCTACCCAACCAAAATGAACGCGCCATCAGTCTCAGTTTGCAGAAAATACTTGCAAGAAGGGCTGGACACACACAAGCGAGATTTTCCTTACCCTAATGACATACAAAGTCATTAGTTTAGTTAATATTTTAGCTATTTTTAATGGCAACTGATTCGGACGTGGCCCACCACCTCCTTTGAGACCGCAGTGCCCTTCTCTTGGCATCGATTGAAGAAAGGGAGACCTGAACATACCCTCACTTAATAAAGTTAACTTAAATAAAGTCAATATACAAAAGAGGCCGTCAGCTGTTGTGAAACTGCCATCAGCTGAACGCGTAGGAGGAAACGCGAAACCTGTGATCAGGCAATAATGATGGATGCCATCGCAAAAGGTTTTCCAGTCAGGGGAATTTCTCTGTACTTAGCCAAGAAAAAGCGCCAGCAGGATTTGTCCATGATCACATTCCTATTTCAAGTAAGCAAGCTCTATTTCAAAAACTTTTCCAGCGTTGAACAGACTGTATTACCGAATCCCAGTGTGTTCTTCTGGTTATATTTGGCTTGCCTTCACTAGGGAATACATTCATTTTAATGCCATGTGATTGTCGAAAGGAAAAATGCAACTTCAGGTGACTTTAAAATGTTTACTTCTGCTTAATAAATTTCAGCCTAAACATTCTCCAGCAACTGGAGTTTGTCACTGGCATTTTGTCACTTGAATTCAGAAAACTCTCCTGCACAAAGCACAGGGGGAAAAGCAATGGTCCAGCAAAGAAATTCGTCAGCTCTCTGACGGACCTAAGACTCTCTCACTTTCCTCATCGCTGTTTCTTCTTGGGGTTTTTTGTGGTTTTATTTTTTGCACACACAAAGTAATAAATTGCTCTACACAACCACCATCTGCTTTATTCTGCAGCAGAACTGAGCCCCAGCCCAGAGCAGAGGTGCCCAGCAGATGGTGCTAGGCAATCTTCAACGCAGCCTCTTCCACCACCCAAATGCTCTTCAGCCTTGAGCTGTACTGTATTGTGTTCCCAGCAAAGCGTCTTCAAGCTGTGGTAAACTAGACCTCCTATTTTATTCTTGTTCTTGAATTTACAGCAATACACGCCAGTTGCTAAGTGGAGAGAATTTTATTTTTTTTCACATGTTGCTGCTATCTAGAAGGTCTGCATGGATCCGAGCTCGTTCCTGAAAATTAGCTAGTATGTAAAATTCCCGTTTCAAAATGTGAAATCAACACCTATTTTCAGCAGATGAGAGACCGAATGACTAACGCCCTATTCCCTTCCACAGCAACCGGTCCTGTCCACCTTTCACTTGCACATTTACTACACAGCAATTAAAAGGAACAAGAATCGAACAGGTTGCTTCACAAAGAGTCGTAGAGAAATGACTGGAGTACAAGTGACGGTGGCAGGGAGCTGCAGGGACTTCGGGTCCTCTTTTTGCTGGTGCTGCATTCTGTATCGATACACCAAGCAGGAAGAACTTGGGTTTTATATAACCCTCTAATTTTCACATCCTTGTTTTGAAAAACAGAAAAAACTCAGCTCCAATGGGAGCAATTATTGTAAGGATACATTTGGCTCGCTTGTTTTTGACCCAAAATAGTTCTCTAAATGAGAAACAGGAATATAAAAATAGTTCAGGTTAGATCCACAGAGATCAGAGTGAAATCAGCAGTCCACCCTTCCTTTCTGGCAGGCAATTTCATGAGACAAGATGTGTTCTCGGAGGAGCCTTTGTGGGTGTGGGGGACAGAAAATAGCCCCAGTGAAACACACATTTCGAGCATCAGCTTCTTAATTAGCACAACTCTGGCTGCTCTTCAAGTACCAAAGTCTTATTCTTATCCATCAACTAAACAGAAAAGAAATTATTGAAACGGCAACAAACTAGTAGAATTTGGGAAAATGAGACTGAAGGTGAGAAAGTATCTAAAGCACAAAGTGAGAAACTGAAATCCTTACACCTGGAACGCAAGCCATTCAAGTAACCAAAGGAAAGATGCAGATATCAGGCCAAACAAGCAAGCCAAAAGATGGTTTAATTAACTGTTGTTCTTTCTCTGCATTTCCATTACTAATTCTTCAGTGCTTTCCACACCTACTGATCACCGATATGAGAGCTTCAAAGTACAGTACAAGGAGCCCAAGCATCGCTATGAATTTCAGTTTTCTCCATTTCAGGAGGAAACAAAGCCACATGCTCTCCTTTCCCTTGTTTTAGGTCAAAAAGATTATTGGCTCCCATTACCTTCCTGTACAGGAAGTTTTATATAAAATGGTTCTCCTGGTTTATTTCTAGCAAAGTTTCTCCGTGTGTTTTGTACTCTAGGATCTATTGTTTTCTTCATGTCTAAGAACCTACCAAATTGTCCCAAAGAAAATGAGGTCTCCAAGCACTGACAAATTTCAAATGGCAATCACAGTTTATCCGCATTTCAACCAAAACTTGTTGAAGAATTAATACATTCCATAGATTTGTACAAAGCCATCAGGAAAAGCTCAGTTTCCTATGACAGGGTTGTCTCCTCTCTCTCCATGTAAACATCTATAAATCTCTGCTGCATAGAGAGCAAATGAAACCCAAGGTGGCTCTTAACTGGACAATGCAAAATTCCCCCCTCTTTTTTTTTTGTTTTTTTTTTTTTTTTTTTTTTTCTTCCCCCCAGTCCCCCTCAAGTCCTCAGACTGATGCATCTTCATGATTCTCCATTCTCGGCACAGTACTCCCATGCAGACAAGAGCTGAACCTCTAATACAGAAAGGGCATTGCATAGAAACCTAACGAACAAGCCAAACAAAACAAAAGCCCAGTATTTTCCAGAAGAAATCTTTCACACTTTTTTTAGCATATCTGAATGGCAAGGTGTCCTGGCAAACACTGCAACGGTGAGCCCTAACCAATAGCAGAATGGAGAGAACTTTTTCACAAATGTGAAGGAACCATTCTGCAACACAAGTGCTTCACGATGGAGCTAGTACTTGGAGTTAATTTTGTGTTTCAGAAAGACTTTGGACATAAAGACACATGTGATGGAGAACCTATTACTTCTAAGTAAAATTTCAGAACTGTTTATTATTATTACTAATAACAAGCCATGTCTTACTTGTAGTTACTCCCACAGACCAAGTAATATTTTAGCTTCCTCTTGAATAAATTGAATAGTTTGCGCTTCTCATCTCTCTCATTGAATAATGCTTATTGTATCTTAATGATACCTATTGCTCTTTTCTGAACCCTTTCCACATTTTTATCTAACGAGCCTTTTTACATGGAGAAGTATTACCCTCTTCCTACCTCTATTAGATGTAATTATAGCTTATGCTCTCAAAATGGCGTTTGGCCTTTTACCAAAACAGAAGCTCCCCATGCATAGCCATAATTTCCTATTCTCCATCCACCTTTAGCCCTTTTTCAATCTTCTAGACTCTCACTGTGATCCACCTTTTTATTTCTGCATGCGTGATCTCGTGTTTAGCTGTCATGCGTGCAATGCCCAGAATTTTCTGATATTTGATCGTGCTATCTCCAAAACTGTCTTTTAAATCATGTGTTACGTGCTTATTTTGTGAACAGAGGACCGAAGAATAAAGCAAGCCCCTTTTTTCCATAGTTGCATAGCAAGTCCATAGCAATCCTCTGCTCAACCCTGCTCCCGATTCCAACAAGCTTTATAGTTGTACGGACGCTAAGAATTGTGTGGCAATGCTTAAAACTACCCAAATTGCTGGAGTATGAATCAGTTACTAAGTACAGGCAAACAATGACGACTTCACTATGGCCTCTGAAAGAATCATGAAGGCAACTAGTAAAAAATTCATCCTGTATACAGATAAGTAATCAAAATGTCACTGATACTGATCCTGTCACTCATTAATATGTTTCTCCCCATACATAGCTTTGTTCCTCCTCCTCCTTTGTTCCTGTTGAAAGATTTGATTTCCAAAGGAAAATCCTGCATAATGCTAAGTTAATGACCACAAACATATTTTTCAGATGCACAGTACAATTTCAAGGCGTGTTTCTGGAACAGGTTATTGAAAGATATTTGGGTGTCTAACTCCCCCCCACTGAAAACATCAGTAGCTTGGCATTTAAACGCTTTTCAAAAAATCTAACCTGGGCTTTTAGTGTTTCTACTGCATATTTCAAAATCGTTTGAGAAGAGTAATTCTGCCTGAAATGGATGACAATTTAGGTTACATTTTTACAGACGTGCAGGTATTCAGCGAACAAAGTTGTACCTACAGAAAAAGCTGCCGTTATTCAGTTTTGGCCGATGCCATGCTGCCTTCTGAATAGACACCATTCAAGACCTATGGTTTTTCACTTTTGCCTGCTCACCTGTAGCCCTTCTCTAACTGCCTCCAGAAGATACGGGATGATGGAGTAGTTCCACAAGTCAGTAAACCAAACTCTAGAACCATCTACATCTATCGGACAGGAGAGGAAGAGCCGTGGACCTGGAAAGGGAAATGCAGATATTACACTCAAATCATGATCAAGATCTCCATGAAAACAGGATCAAACAACATCTACCAGTTCTTTGGAGAAAGCAGCCAGGGATGAGAGAATATAAGTAGCTATCTGGTGAACTGCTCTTTCTGAGAGCTCAAAATCCTCTGAATCAACATGAAAAACTATAGCCTTTAAGGTGAAAACAATTAACCAGATTTCCTAACACCATTTGTATCCAGGACTTAGAAAGAGGTCCTTTTTCCTTAGAAAAGGGTGGGCGGGGCGGAGTTTAGAAACCTCTTGTACAGTTTGCCTGAGAGTATACGGCCATGGAGAAGTAGGGGTTTAAAGAAACCTTTTCTACCTGATACAGCACAAGGAAACGTACACAGATGCACCTGAAACACAAGGAAATAAAATACCTATATTTTCATATGCCTGGGCATATGGGCAGAGCACTTACCAATAGTAACATCAGAAGAGCTGTGAGCCTCCAAGAATTTGTTCAGATGTTGCCAGACCTTGGGAATCCAATCAATAATTTTAACAAGCTCTGCATTTCTCATCCTGCCACTGATCTCTGTTTCAATTAGTTTTCTTCTCAAGAAACGGCCAAGAAAGCCTTTGACTGGCTCAGTGTGGTTAGCACATAGCACCCATCTATGGCAGAAGAGCAGAAATGTCCATTATTTCTCTTTCATGGTACTGAACACAACTATTCCGGTCTAAATTTCTCTTATTATTTCTAGATAATCATCAGGATCAAAATGGGTTATTCTCAGTCTCATATGTTTCTTAGAAAAAGTTATTTTGGAATGATGCATTCACTAGATGAAACAATTTGTATTGTGCATTGTTTCAGCTTATTTCTCATTATCTGCTTTGCCTATTAGCTTATTTAAAATGTGTTACAGGATCAAATATCTCAACAAACCTCTAAAAAGGAAAAGTTTTATGTACCACAGTTACTTTAATAGCAGCCTCATGACAAAGCTGCACACATGTTAGGGCAGCAGCTAGTAGCAAGTGGTATTTCTTTCTCAGTTTGCTATTTCAGCTGATAAGAACAATTTCAGATGACTCAGTAGCCATTACTCCTTTGACAGCCCACAAACATAAATACGAAACATGAATAAACAGTACCTGAAATTATGGTGAAGTTGAAGATTAGGCGTTGAGGAGGTGGCTTGGTTCATTGTGCCAATAATATACGGACTATAGGAAAAAAAAAAAATCAAGCAAATCATACTTGTAAATTTTGAAAAACAACTTTTTAGTAAGATCTCAAATTAAAAAGGCTATTCAAACCTCTTTTGTCAAAGAAGGTTTTTGCTGTAACTTATAACCAAATTCTCTACCGAGAATCTGACTTCTGAGAACATCAAATGCTGAGAGCAAACAGAAATCTCAAAGCAGGAACTTTCACTAAAAATGGGGTTTTAGGATTGAAGATCTACTGTGTGAAGTGAATGCAAATTACCCAAACCCTCCACTACTTTTTTCTTACTGATTTTGACAAATTGATCATTTTATGAAGAGAACAACCCTCTGAAGTGCTGTCCATAACATGGACGGTCTGGCCACCTCAGTCCACTTTACCAAATTAATCTAGAGTTCGGTTTTGTGATCACACTGTGCAACGGTGGGGTCTGACTGCAACGTTGAAATTTGGAATGTGTTCTGATACGATTTCTTTACTTACCATTTGTGGTACTTGCAGTTTAGAAGTCCATTGAAGATCTCTCCAAGGGAGCTAACATGATGCAAATTATCCAAAATGATTACAAGAGGCATATCCACAGCGTTATTTTCACTATTACACTGGTCTGCTAGGTTGGACAGGTATTGGCGGAGTTCCTGCAAAGCACATATAAAGAAAAGGAAAAGAAAAAAAAGAGTTTTCATCATACTCCTTGAAAATCCAGTTAAAATAAATGAATTACTGGCTTTGTAATGAAATCCAAAGCAAAATAGCCTGCCATCTTACAAATTTTCCATAAGAAGACACAAGAATATGGGTTTCTTTCTCTTTTGAAGGTTATGCTGAAGATTCAAAGACTGTATCAGAAATCCTGTGTGAGATAAGGGCTGAAAGGGGGGTAGGATGTTCTTGCTGGGTTTGGTTATTTTTTCATTCATGCTGTCCTAATCTGACACTCAAGAGGTCTGAAACGTATTTTCCTTTCTTTTCAGGAACTTGTTCAACCCTCCATATACCAGACCAAACTTTGCATCCCAGCAAGGCTTGGTCTATCTTCTTCAAACTGTGCATCTATCAAAATACAGCGGATAAAATTAATCCAGAATAAAGCATCCCTCGGCAGAGGCCAAATTCGGTTGCCTTCAGCAACACCGTGAAAGAAGGATGAGCTTGTGGGGCTGCAGCCGGGTGACTGGGTGGGGTTGAAATGCTCTCAGCAGCTTTAAAGCATTTATTCCATAGCATGTCTGAAATTATACCAGTGGCCTCCAACCACAATTTCAACCACCCCTTTCCTCCAGAGGAAAATGCGCCTAAGGCCATCAAATACGCAGTTGCTGTTTGGTATTTTTATTTTTCTTTAATCTAGATGTTCACTGGAGGGTATATTCAGCAAAACCAGCAGCACATAAAAAAAGCAAAGACGTGCCTGACCGGTGCAGGAATGTGTCTGGACAACGTTCGCTCCAAACCCAGTACACGCAGATTTCAACTCCTGATACTTGCAGCTGCAGAAACTCTCGACAGCCTAGAGATGCATTCGAGGGTTTTTGGAGAATCGCCCACGTGCAATAGGGCCTGCTAAAGTTGCTGGGAATTTTATGCAGGTGTTTAACTTCCTCAGCAATTCTCAGGCTTCTAACCACTTCAAAATTTTGACACCTTTTGGTGTTTAAATACACACCTGGAAGCCTGCTATTTCAGGCCCATAATCAGGTGAATCTGCAGTTCTGAAAACCTGAAATTATTCCCTTCAGGATTAACATACTGCTTTAAAAGGAAAAGTAAGTTTAAAATCAACTTCTGACGGATGAATAAAGGAGGAGTCTCTCATTTTTGCTAGACGGTAGCATTAATTGCGCACGACTTGATTTCTGTTTCCTCACCTTACTGGATTTGTGGTCCACGTTGAAGGTGGCAATAATGCCGTCGGCCAACTCCCTGCCCTCTCTAAGGACCATGTACTCCGACAGACGGTTGGCCAGGTATGTTTTGCCAGTGCCACTGGGGCCAGATAAGATAATCCGTCTATGTTCCATCAGGAGAGAGACGTAACGCTGCAGAATAGGCTTTGGGATCAGTGATTCAAACACCAGACCGTCCAAACTGTTCTCGCAGATACCTGCAACATGAAAAGACTGCTCATTTAGAAGGATTCCCAATTTTTATCTAGGTTATTTGCCTTTTTTTTTTTTTTTTTTTTTTTTTTTTTTGCTAAGTAGCTGTAATGCTGCAAAGCAATCCCATTAGTGGAATTTGAATCAATCAAGATTACTTGAAATGACTAGATAGTCAAACTAGAGAACCGAAAAATGTGATTTTCATTTTACTGGGCCCAGTAACAGCAGGAGAAAACTCCAAAAATAACACTTAGAAACAGCAGATTTAGATCGAACCTGCCCAAGCTGTTTCTCACTTCAGCAGTAAATCCCTTCCCCACCCTGGTATCCCCCGTGGTCGAGCGGAGCACATACAAAGCTGGTAAAACAAGTGCAGAAGTGACCCGTGGGCTTAGCCTGGATCCTCCTTCAGCTTTCCCAGTTTTCAAAAACTTTTGGCTGCATCCTACAGTGTCTAAGGCCCTGTGAAAGTTGCCACACTGATTTAATCACACTAAGATTCCAGGCCATGTTTTTCACACACAAACCATCCATTTTTCAGTATTTCGCCACCTACGGTACCCATTCATCCAGAATTTACCTGCTTACTTTTGAATCACTAGACCAAAAACCCCCCAGCTATCATCAACTCCCCCTACTTTCCCAAACGCTTGTAATTAAACTCCTCCTTTGTATGCTGATAGTTATCTCTTCTAACATAAAACTCCTACTGATAAGCATTTACGCAATGTCAGCAGTCACTTTAGGCAGAATTGGCTCAGGGAAAACACACGGCGCTTCAAAATAAACAGCAGAAAGGGAAGTTGGCAGATCACACACAGAAATGTTTGCACCTCGATGGTTACTTGGAATATTAAATATTTATATAGGCAGCTTTATATCTCAAAGGTATATGTAAGTGATTTTCCACAAACTGATTAAATAATTTCTATTTTATTGAAAACTGCTATCACATAGGAACCTTCAAAGTTCAAGTCAAGCCAATGCAAGTTAAATAGAAAACCAGATCGCAGCTTTATAGATATGGCTAGTCCGTAAGCAGTATTTCACACAGGATGATAGCATTGGACAATGTATTCTAAGCAAGCAGAATGCCCTGGGTTCACATCAAGCTTCAGTGGCTTATTTTGTCTTCCTGCCCACTGGTTTGCTAATCAAGGTAATTGATTTCTTGCACCAATATTCAAAAATCAAAATACTTTCAGCCAAATGCCAAAGCCAAACTGGGAAGTTGAGCTGCAGAGTGTTAGGCAATGCTCTCACTCTACTGCTGTACGCAGATCTACGCTCGAGATTTCACTGGCGTAACTTCGAGCCAACTGACGTACGCTCAAAATGCAGCGGTTGAGGATTTATCCCTCAAACCCAGTTTCATAGCGCAGTTGTCATATTAAAATGGTTCCCACGGAAACCAAAAGGGCTTATATGAGAAATATGAGCATTCATTTCATATCGGTATGTTATGATGACACTGATGAGAATTTTGAAAAAAATCCCTTTTGAAAAAAATCCAGATTTTAAGGCGTCCCATGAATTCTGGGATCCTTCCTACCAGTAAGGAGGGACTCTTCAGTGAGATAAATCAAGCAAGCAAAACCAAGATTTTTTTTTTTACTCTGCATGAAGGAAATAACAACTATAGCTGTTACGAAGAGGTAATGAAATTCTGAGGCTTTATTCATTTGGAAGGCACTTTGCTGCTCAAACAACACCATGACATCCCTTATGGTGTGAGGTCTTCTCCGGGACAACTCCAGGCATCAGTTCAAGATATGTGGAGAAAATTGATGTGTGTGTAATTATTCCTCCCGTTAGAGGTTGAAAATTTGCTGAATTTATAGGTTTAGCATACTCTGAGTGCTGTCTTCATCAAAAGAAAATAGAAAGACTGGTAAATAAGAAGCAGGGACAGGAAAAAGACAGACAATAAAAAGTTTCTACTTCTCTGAGGTTCTTGACACAGCAAGCTTTGATAAAAGTGTAATTAGTGAGAACTACAACAGACAGGTCAGGCGTAACTACCTTTGATGGTAACTGAAATAGTGTTGTTTTCTCCAACCAGATAGCCACAGGGCAACAGCTCAGGTGTCTCTGCACTATTTGTGCGCTTGATTTCTCCAATGCTGTAGCCCAGAACGCTGTCTGAATTCAGACCCAGCTGGCTGACGGGATCCACGTGAATGATGTACTCCTAGGGTGAAAACAGGACACAAAAAGTCAGGCAGCACTGAAACCTCTGTCACTTTGCTCCATGCTATAACAGCAATACTCAGAGCAAATTAAATATCGCTGGTACCGTCGAAATCTAAGAGGAGAATTCAAGCACACAGTACATGGTACTCTCTAACCTTAAACAACCGTCTTACAACCCCATCCAGAACATCCCATTTGGTCTTGCCACTGACTCCAATGCAGCCTATGAGGAAAGTGCGAGGCCTCAAATCCTAAAATGCAAAGAAACGTGAATTTGAGTTAATAAATAAATCCTAACTGTATCAGACATGAATAATCAGAATTAAAACGATGGCTTTTTTTTTTTTTTCCTTTTTTAAAAAAAATATGGTGCATCTTTACCACTCTATATGGTGAATTCTGAACTCTACATGAAATCCTTCTTTTCTACTAAACATTTTCTGCAGCATTGGAGTCACAAATCTAAAGGACATTGCAGTGGTACTGATGTTAAGTAAAAGATATTTATTAATCAATCCATTAAAAAAAATTAAAAAACTTCCGAGAGGATTACAACTTAGAACATCTGAAAGATGTCATTCAAAATGGGAAACTTGTACCAGAGAGGACAACTTGATCTAGAACGATAAGATCTCCCAGTTTGGATCCATGAAGTTCTTACAGAATATCGATGCTTATAGCATTTGACTACACCTTCTATCTACAGGCTGGACCTTTTCCATTATCAGTTAAAATTTTATTGAAGTTTAATAGAAAGGCCCAAGAGCTTTGTGCAGCTTTTAACATATCAGTTTTAAACAGGTGCTCTCCCAAGGTGCAGACTGGTCTGCTAACCTCCTTGACGCCGAAAGAGCGGTCTGGTTTTCAGAGATACTGCTGAAAGGCTAAAATTGTAACGTTATCACCTAGACCGCTGCCACACGGTCCAGTCTAGCAGTCTGGTGTTACTGACATGCTTCATGGCCAGTGCTGGTGGCACCAACACGAAACTGCAACATGAAAAGCTTTTGCAGGTGAGTCCGTGAGATAACCTGAACTGGCAGTGTTGGCTCTCCGAAGCTCCAAAGAGGTGGGAGGGAGCTGAGCGCCTTGGCTATCACTAGTGATGCACCAATGAACTATTTTACAGAGAAAATGTTAAAAAAAATCTTTTGCAAACAAAAGCCTCCAAAACAAATTGGATTTGAATTCTCTGCTGCATTCCAGAGTTGCTTGTATTTCAAAGCTGTTGATGAAACACAACTCACCTCCTTCCATTTCATCTCATCCTGAAAGTTGACAACTATTTTGACGTGCCTGCCTCCTTCTTTCCGGGCAGAGCCATCTCCAGTGTCATCTAACAGCATGTCTGTGAACAGAAAACATCAACGGCTACACAGCTGTATCTTAAGAACACTGAAGACTATTCTGGTTTAGGCCAACATGTCTGTTGTAGACAAACACAATACATCTGGGCTTCAGGTGCCCAGAGGTAAGATGTAAGAACCAGGTTTGCCGACTTCCCTACCAACTATCGGTATCACTCTTAAAAAGGGAAGGTCATTGAAAATTACTAGCCAGTTACTCTGTGTTTTCCTTCCTATGATATATCCCCTGGCAAACGTGCACCATTAAATGGCTTTAAACATGACTCTTCACAGCTGAGGTCATAATTGGACAACTCCAGTCTAGGGCGTAGCAGACCTATGACGACATTTTAAAAGAAGGCTTTATGCCAGCTCCTGACATATTTCCACACCTCGACTGTTAATAATTTTCATGTTTTCATTTTTCCATGGCTAACCAAACCAAATCTTCCAAGTGCAAGATAAAACCTGCCCACCGCCTTTCTCGTTAAACTCACCGAGACTGGTCGACTCCGTGAGGTTCAAACTGTGTTGAGAGAGACCCACTGAATGTCTTGGAGAGGATGAAATGGAAACCTGAGACTGAGCCCTGCTGCAGCTGCCGTGGTTTTCAGATTTCAGCCGATCGTTTTCTGCTTTTAATTTTTCAATCTCACTCTTGAACAGACAAGTCAGGAGTTAGAAGGCCCAGGGAAAACATACACTTAAAAGAGTGCAACATCAGTAACTTAAGAATAAATGCTAGTTTAGCAGAAATGCCATTCTCATAATATTTTTGTTTTATTTTAATAAGTCAATGATTTTAATTATCACAACGTCCCTTCCACAAAACTTTTCAAAGTATCCTAGAAAACGTAAATATGTGGGAATTCACTGAACACTGAAATGCAGCTACTTTAAGGCAGGGAGCATGGGAACATTTTAAGAGGCTGCTGACAGTTAACAAAATGATCTCCCCATAGGTTCCTAGGGTTGAAATGGTTACAGCTACAGAGCTGAGGGCAGCAGAATTCATGTGTTCAAGCTGACTTTTAATGAAGGCACAAGGTTTAACACTGGCACAAAGCTAGACACAACTTTTAGTAAGTGTTCAAAAAACATCAGATTTACCTTCTTTCAGATCTTTACTGTGTGGCAGCTTGGGCAATCTTTAACACATCAACATAGACTGCAATATTTGGGGGGGTTATTTCTTACCTGCATTCTGTTCATCGCCTCCCGGAGCTGGTCAAGCTGATGAGCGGAGCTAAGGGCTTCTAGACGAATATCAGTCAACTTCATCTCCTTGTCTCTTAGCTCATTTCGTAACTGCATGACCGTTTCAGCTTCGCTGTCAGTGCATTCAGAAATACTGGAGAAGGTTGAAAAACAGATGTTGAACGAGACCCATTTGTTACTTTTCAGATAGTGCTTCTCCAGCATATATTAATAAAGAAGGAATAAAACCCTTTTATTCTGCAGGCAGCAGACAAGGGTTTTGGCTTATTGGATTAGTGATACCATAAATCAGATATTAAATTGGTCATGGAAACATTAGAGACTAGTGAAATAAATATGTCTGAGGGTTATTTTTCTTTAATCAGCACATGAAATAGAACCCTGGGAGTCACCTACTATTGGATAGTCTTCATTTTTTTTCATGGTAGTTGCCATAAAGGAGAACTTCTAAAGCCAAAATCTAAATAAATTAAGGGGATGCAGGCAGTAAGAGCAGTTGGTTAGAGATTGATGAGTTTACAGACAGATTTAAAGCTCACCAGGTGTGCACAGCTGGGTTTCCCTGAACTGTTCTGGAGGGCTTTGGAACTCTACACCTATTCAAGCGTGATAAATTCCTGCTCGCTTTAAAGCACTCATGCTTAAAAAAATTTTGGTGGCGTTTTTCTTCCCTCCTCCCACAAAAAAGGATTCTGGGTGAGTAACATTTCAGCACTTTCATCAGTGTATCTATATAAAGATCAACTACACAGCTGCATGCTTTGAGGGAGATTTCATTTAAAATGTCTCTCCCTAAATCAGGTTAATGAGAGATGTTTTCCCCACCAAAAAGCCAAAATACACAAGTTTTACTTGTGCTCTAGCCTTCCCTCAGTTCCCATATTTACTCTTTTCTCATGTTTAGCCTTTTGGCTTTCATGTCAATATGAGACACATGCATACAGCATTTTGACTGATGATAGAAGAGATCATCATTTGACAATTTTCTGGCCTTAGATTTCTAAAGTACAATTTGCTGTAGTCACCAGAAACTCATCAAGTTAGGCTCAAGAGACTGGAGAAGCTTTAAAAAAAATTCACGGGGGATTATCTTCTGCTACTAACATTTCATCGCTATTCTATGGCTGGAAACTATTGCTATTGTTTTCACCTCTTCATGTGAAAACAAGTGAAGGGCAAAACTTCATGTCTTGGTACTTTACTCCAATGCATCTGATCTGACATCAGGCTGGAAGCTTTGCATGACATCTACAAGGTCGTAAGGCTGCCTGGTAATTATATGTTTCACAATACTGCCTCTTACAACTTTCTGTATTTATTTATCCTATTCAAGTGATGAAACAACTGACAGAATCAACAGAAAATCTGTTTTACAAAGTTTTCCAAGCCCATTCTAAATGCGAGTGTAAGACTCAAAACCGTGCGGTAAGGCAGTTATTTAACCTTATTTCACAGGTGGCCAAATGAAGCATCAAGACTGTCTGTGACCTTCCCATGAACATAAAATGAGTTAAGCAGCAGGGCAGAAGTCCTGACGTTAAAGCGTACATCTCATTCTCACACACACATGAGCAGAAAGGTATGGTTTGGTCCTACAGATGAGCCCATACAATAGCTTGCTGCTACTCAAAGGACACATTTGTTTCTCACTCCTCCTCCCCAGCCTGCTCCCAGCTGCGCTGCTGTCATGCCCCCACGCTTACACCAGTCCTGGTGCTCGTCAGAGTCTGCTCAGACCCCTGCGCTGAGCCAACCCAGCAACCTGGGGGAAAAAAAAACCCAATGCTGTTCACGTTTCTGTCAAATTATTTTTCACACAATTGAGTGTGTCGCATCGGCTCAGTGGAGCTGTCTGAGCAGTAGCGGAGCCGGTGGGAGGGAAGGACGGGGCACAGGTGGCTGGGGAGGTACAGAAGAAAAGAGGAGCTCATCATCTCCATTCATTCTTCAGCCACAAGCTGTTGGATGAGTTCAGCCTTCTCACTAAACCCTGCTGTTTGATTTCCAGGAAATCCTTACCCTTATTTGAATTTGTCAACTTAATTGGGAACTCATCACTGTAGATTAGTACAATATGTGCTGTCTTTAGCCAACAGAGAAAACAAAATCCCAGACTTGGCCTGGCTTGTTTCATTAACAGTGAGAGATCCAATTAATTCTGCACTCCAAAGTCACCCTGGTTATAAATACTCTTCATACACAATATGTTCCACTGGAAGAGCACCCCAGTGAAATGTTAAATCATGCTACAGTAACGATGCAATGATTTTTTTGTTTCCTGGACACTAATGCAAAGGTACTGCAAAGCTTACATACCTTTAATTCCCTGAATATATACATAAAACTTTTTTGTGCTCTGCCTGTAACCTCCTTAGACTACAGAACATTCAAAACAGGCAGTAGTTGAAAGCTTGAACTTTGCTTATTCTTTTGCCAGTATGCCAGGATTAAGGATTTTACCGCAAACCCTTAGCAAAACACAGCCCGCCTCTGGGAGATAACGTGAGTGATGCTTGGGAGAAGGACTGACCAGTGGCGACGGACCAGCCCTGATCTACAGCACAATCCAGCTGTCAGACTCTTGTAGCGCTTACAGAGATGTCCACATTCTTATAGAGATCTGCACAGGGGAACCAAAGGCCACAGGATGGTGTAGGGTACATTTTGCCTCTGCTTCTTTCTGTCAGGTGGCCTAGAGATGTCCTGTAAAGCTAGCATGGAAACACTGGATCTCTCCAAAGCACGATATCTCTCTTTTCCTCTACCAATGCAGCAAGATGCTTTCCACTCCATTTTATATTTAAAAATTAAAAAAAAATAACATAAAATAAAAAAATCACTTACAGAGAGTTGGAGTGGGAAGCTCTCAGCAATGGTGTTGAAACAGTAGAGTTGTGGTGTGGTAGCTTTGGTGAAGAGGGTAACGAAGAATCAGTCATCTCCTCAATATCTGAGTGAGAAGATGCTGACTTGGGAGATTTCTTTTTACCAAAAGCTTGCTTGAAGGAGCTGCGTAACTGAAAAAACAAGACCACAACAGTAGGCACATCATTAAGAATGAAACCAGGCAAGAAAAGCCACAGAGTAAAAACTCTAACATGCAAATACTCCAAACGATACAGCCATACTCATATATATTTTAATATGGGTAAAAAAAAGAATAAAAAAGCTTTTTTTTTTTTTTTTTTTCCTTAACTGTTTAATGAGATTAATAAGGTCAATAGGACTGGCTATCAATGCTTCCTATTTTTAAGATAACTACTTTATAGCAAATTCTGTTCAGTGCAACAAGCTTTACAGTGATGTTGTAGCAACTTGCAGCTATAACGTAACGTGGCTCAGACAAGGTTAACGATGCTGAAATGGTTAGTCATGTAAATGGATGGGTTAGCTTTGTATCTCATAGTTTAAAGTAGGTCTTCCTTACCTCATTGACCTGCCAGAAGAAGCGCAAGCAAAAGGAAGTGAGGGAAGGAAAAAAGACATGTTTTAACAGATAAAGCCTGTGATAAGGAAAGCTTTGGATTTCTAAGACAAACATGACCAATAATCAACAAAGACCAACAGTTACTTTAAAACCGGAACCCAGTATTTTCCAAAACCAGGTGTTTCAAACAACACAGGGTCATTTTTTGCATTACTTAAGGGAGACACAGACCCAAATCTCTTAACTATTGAAATTATATTTTCTCCTTAGCTGAGACAGAATGTTTTGGCTAACAGCCAAGTTAATATTGTAATTTTCCTTCCAGGAACAGGTATGTCACCAGGTGAAAAGACTGAATCTTCTCTACCTACCTGCAACTAAAATAACCTTTTTTTTTTAACGTGACTGCCATTTTCCAAAGAAGAAAAAGAATATAAATATTCATGTGATTAAACTGATGTTATCCCAAAGTTACAGTTCAACCGCTCGTGTTCAAGAAGCATTTGGACAACGCTCTTAGATACATGGTTTAACTTTTAGGTTGCCCTGTGTGGAGTCGGGATGTGCACTTGATGATCCTCATGGGACCCTTCCAACTCAGGACACTCTACAAACACCGTTTAATGCTATTGCAATTACATGTTGTAAACAGGCTGGCTAAATAAGAGCTGAAAGTTATTTTTAGGCTAGACAAAGACTCCTATAGTGAGAAATGTTGAAAATCTGGTGTTGCAGCTCTGAATGGACAGCCGCGTTGTTTCTATATTTAACCAAAAGATCTTGGCTGAGAACTTCCTCAGTATATGTGGAATAAAGAATGTGTAAATTAGACTCAACTTCTGTATTTTTCTCAGTAAATTACTGATTTAATTTCCAATCTTCATTTTACAGCAATGATGCACTCATTTTTAGTAACAACATAAAAATACTGTCCACATGTTTCCTTAACCTTCTTTAAAAAGAGTCATCTGATGAATGACAAGTGTAGGTTGATGTAGGAACATATCTACTAGGTTACAATAACAAAGAACAGAAACTAAAGCAAAAATTCAGTAAGTGTTTAACTTAACTAAGGCTTAATGATTACAAAAGGTTTGTGTAACAAATTACAAGTCGCTAGCAATTTAAAAGTTAACAGCAATTTACTTTGTCTGTAACTAACGTGTAACCGAGCACAAGGAGGATTTGGAGATGACATTGTTTCCATTCAACCAATTCTTATATACTGCTGTTACGAAGGAGCTGGCAAGACATCAAAACGAAATCACCAGGATAAGAGAGAAATAAAAACAAGAACTTACTCAGGAATCTGTTTCATACAGTTCACAACCATTTCTGAGACGATATTGTGCAAATACAAATCAAGCTTTTACCAGCTCAAACCACGTTTTGTATCTATACAGATTCTTCTGTACACCCAGAAGATCCAGGGAGATTTAAATTCAGTGGGAAGGAAGGGGTGGATTGCTTTAGTGGCTACAATAAAGGATCTAGGGACTTTAGTCCAAACTACAATCAGACTAGGTCACTAAGGCAGTATTGGTCTAATTGAAAATGGAGTTTAATATAATGTACCTTTCCTCCAGTACAGGGTACCTTGTACACAGTACATGATGAGCAAAGAAGGAAGAATGGGAAATGACAGGTAAGTATTGCAAAATCTTGCAAAATAAATGTCCATCACAATACATTTTTAAAAATTGGTATTTTTTTGTTGTAGAACTCCACGGTTATGTTCAAATAAGAGTCCTTAAAGTGTTTAACATATTCACTTAAAAGAAAGCCCTACAAGCCAAAAAAAAAAAAAAAGAGTAAGAACGATCTCTCATTGTGGATTTTACTTTAATGACAGACGTTGAGTTTTCCCTAAGGGATTGGACATCATATTACTTTCAGCCAGAATTGATCTTTGACAGCTATTTCTAATTTAAGACTGGCCTTTTGGCTGTTAAGCTAAAATTCAATCCTAGGCAGAGTCAACACAAGCATATACATCACTTACAACTCAATTAAGCCTTCAAAAGAGAGTTTACACAGGATTTACACAGCGCATAGCCCTGTGCTGACCTGTTGCACGCGGGGAGGAAGGAGGAGCTGAGCAGCTAGATTTCACCGTGCATGTTCTGACAATTTTATATAAACCTCAAACAATCTGGTAAAATACACTCACCCAGTTCTTCCTCTTCTTTTTCTTTGAATCACTCTCGATGTTGCTTCCCACACTGGAGTGACTGGTAGCACTGTTAATACTGGAGACGCTATCCGAAGAGTGCTGCCTTCGGATCCGCAGGTCTGTGGGTTGAGCAGCTCCAGGTCCTGAAGATGAATGGAGGCAGCGTCAAAATGACGTAAGAAATGTCATAGAAGCGTAGATTACTGGGATTAAGTAAGAGAAGTGAGCTTAAGGCAGGACTGCGTTCAGACCTTATCCTGGAAATTACTGAAAACACCAAAGCAAATACAGCCAAGTGCCTGACAGCTCTGAAATGGGGATCTTTGCTCCCTCCTGCTTCACATCAGTGCCTAGATGGGTGAATTACTAAATGCTTCTAGTAAATTCAGTGAGCTCACACTGAAGGTGGAAAAGCTTTGATAAAATGCTTTCTCATGTGTCTAATGTGTCTTTCTCATGTCAGCCTTGTAGTACTTAAAGGGGCCTACAGGAAAGGTGGAGAGGGACTCTTTATCAGGGCGTGTTGCGATAGGACAAGGGGGAATGGCGTTAAACTGAAGGAGGGGAGGTTTAGTTTAGAAGTTAGGAAGAAATTCTTTACTGTGAGGGTGGTGAGGCCCTGGCACAGGTTGCCCAGAGAAGCTGTGGCTGCCCCATCCCTGGCAGTGTTCAAGACCAGGTTGGATGGGGCTTTGGGCAACCTGGGCTAGTGGGGATGTCCCTGCCCATGGCAGGGGGGTTGGAAGTAGATGATCCAACCCAAACCATTCTAGAATTCTATGATTCCATAACACATCCATTTACCTCTGCACGTAAATATCTGCAAGTAAATATCACGCTATTTACACAGATACTCATTTCAGATCCCCACGTGACACCAAAGCAAGTAGCTAGAGCATGGTCATGAGGCAAAGCTGATCTCTGATGGTTACATCAGCTATTACCAAGAGGACTAAAGTCTCATGGGCACCGCACAGTTGCTGAACACGGTGCTTGCTTCTCACCTTTGCAATTGAGCTCAGGTGTGTTGATGACTCCATTGATGGCAGCCTGGGCAGCAGCATTTTGCTTCTTCAGGAGTTCAATAGTCTTCCTTAACTCGTTCAGTTCTGAGTCCTTAAATAAGAAAAAAAATGGTGATACATCAGAAAATGCAGATGGTATCTAACTGCTCCAAAGGAGCCACATTTCAATCTGAGCACTGGTAGTTGATAGAGAATTTATGGAATTTATGTGTACAGGGAGACGAAAATGAGGTTTGGTATAGGTGGGGAAGCACATCCTCCACAAGTTGGAAAATAGTTTGGTTGTTACGGTACAAAAAAGCATACATGCTCTGTAATACTGAAATTAGACGTATTCAAGTACACTCTCCAAAAATCCAATACTGCCTGTCTTACAAGGATTTCTCTTGGTGTTTCTCTTGAAAACACACGTGTGTGGATGCTTTCAGAAGAAATTTATTACAAAAATAAATAATACTGAAGACTTGTGTCCAAAGCAACAATTTATAGGAATAACCCGATCAGTTGTCACAACATTCCAGTAAGGAAACCGAGTATTTTATACACATTTTTTATTACATTTTAATCTATCACCACAATTGAGAAAACTAAGGCAAACAGCATATTTTTTTTTTTCCTCCTACACCTACAAAAGCAGCATGAGCAAGAACGCTGGAAACAGAAGTTGAGACTTCCCCAAATATTTTTCAAGCTTGCCTTTTGTTCTGCTGTCATTGTCAGGCTCTGCAGTCTGATCGTCATGTTCCCCAGGCTCTGCTCAAATGCTGCCACCAGGTGAGCCTGAAAATTCAACCATACACAAGTAGTTTGTTCTCTCCCTCCAAACCAAGAATATTTCTGCTGGTATTTAAATGGACCACCTAGTACATTGCATTGTTTGCTGTGTAAATGATACAGAGGAAACAACACTGATTAGAAAAGGTCAAATCAGTAGAGCTTACGTTGTGAAAATGTTTGCAAACAAATCACCAGGAACAATTTAATTGTGGAGAATTAGAGATGCCAAAGGTAACAGAGCAATTTCAGAATTTTAGAAGACATCAGCCCTTGCGTGTACAACTACAACACTAGCAGCACACTAGGAAATGATGCAGTTTTAGGCTATAAACCATGGCCCACTCGGCAGCAGCTGCTACCAAATGCTTTAGAAAACACAGAGGCAGGAGTAACGCCGTGACCTGCACCATCAGGAGGAGATTTCCTGAAGGTGGCTCCTCAGTCAGCTGCTACATCCACTTCTTGGGCACAACGATTTCAATAGCCAAGACAGTTATCTCAGACATAGAGACCAGCAAAGCGGGATTTCTTTCTGGTTTGGCATTCTCATTTATTCTTTAAGATGTGCAATCCTACATCCAGAATACATCTGAGAAAAAAAACACCTTCTGGGTCCCCTTTCAAGAACTCCATCTCAAACTAACCCTGTTCACGTACTTTTCTCAGTTGTTCAAAGCTGCTTAGATTTTGTGATAAATGGAAAACATGTTTTGCCACTTTGTTGAAAGAGAAACACACATTAGATTCAACTTTTTTTTTTTTAACATCTCACAGATTAAATAACTGAGGCTTTTAAGGGCCACTTTTGGGAATACATCTTGTCACCTGAAAGTTTTCCTGATACCAAAAAGGCATGGAAGGTCCATGCAAGTCCCTGGTTATCTAGCCATGTCCCCAAGCAATGGCAAGCAATGGCATGTTAATATTTCCTATCACAAAACATAGAGAGATTCTAAACATCTCCTGCAGTTCAGCTTTGAAATCAGACTTCAGCTTTGACTTTTCATTGGGGCCGTTATTAACACGTAAAAGGTTACTTAGTGATAGTTATTAGGTACCTTCAAGTAGCTAAGTAGTTAACTCTTTGCACAGCGCTTTTTCTAAAAAGTTTAAATCTTTTTCCAGAGGGTACCAAAACACCCAAAACATCACTCCTAAGTTTTAGGAAGATACCCTAAAAACTAAAATAAAATAGAAAACAGTAAATAAAATATTAAACAAGTTTTCAGGTAGACGAAAGCCAGGCAGAAATTTCCTTCCAACTAGATGACTCTTTTCCTTGTGGATAGTTAAGGCAAAAAGACACTTCGCCGAGGTGGAGATTCTCACTGTGCTACCCAACAGGAGAACCCTGCAAGCCCAGAGCAGTCCAGAGATGCCTTCTCTGCAGAGAGGGGTAAGGATGGAGACAGGACTACTGCAGCGTTGCGGCCAGTCCGACAGGTGCTTTATCAGCTGATATACCTGCAGCTAACTCAAAGACTTCTCCAATATTTGAGTGCACCTTCCTTGCAACCAAGGTCCGTGTGCTAAATATCACCCAAGACTTCCTGGCGCTTGCCGATGACCCTTTTTTCTTTTCTCATGAAGCGCTGAGCACCCAGTGTCGATTATAGCAAGGGCATCGGCCAAGAATTGAAAATGACTGAGAAGTAAAGGGACGGAAAACTAGATTGAGAAGATGGAAAGAAACTTGATAAAAAGGTACTATGTTTCTAGTGCCACGATACGGCGTTGTTTTACAGATACACATGTATATCTATTTATCTATTTACAGGTATATGTGTATATCCCTATATATACATCTTTATGCAGTTGCATACGCAACTGAACACAGACATAGCTCAATACATATTTGTCTCACTAGCCATAATCATCTACACTAACCACAGCAAGTAACACTTCATTTCTCTATTAAAAATAATTCTCTACACACAACAACAAGTAAAATTGTACAAAATCTTTCCAAGCAGAAAAGGACATTCTCTCGCCTAATATATACAGAATAGCAAAACCTTTCACAGAGCTATTCTGGATTTATTCATCATCAGCGCACAGCTGACTTACCCTAAGTAACTGTTCTCACATTCGCAATGAAAACAAACACGAGCAGTACAATAAAACGGGGATGTGCATCTCTCATTCCCATCAGGCTCTAGGAAAACAAGCAGAGCCGAGACTGTGAGAAAATAGCACAAGGTAATTTAAACCCTCACGCTGCACATGTATGAAAATCTAAATATTTATTTTAAAAACACAGACAGCAAAGCTTCTGTTGGGGAGGATGAACAGGGAAAAACAAAACTGATATTCAGGAATCCTCAGCAATACTTTGCAAAAGCAAAAAAATAAAGGGGCAAGCAGGACCGTAGGGATTAATAATGAGATACAAACCCTTACTGCTGAACTTTAAGAAAAAGTTGCTCTTTCAAAACTGTATTAGGTGCCTTGAAATTATTCCTATCTGGAAATTGTTCAGTGAGCTATGGAAAAAGAGTTATCTTCGCTTCCTAGTTGGAGCAAAACCTTTTCAAATTCTCGCCCCTGACAGCCTGAGAAGCATCAAAAGCTGCAGTGTCTATACAGGAAAAATCAGGAAAAATTTTATCAATTAAATAAAGAGATTTATTTCTTTAAATAGAGATATCTGTTTATTAACTTAGGCCATTAAAATTGCCTAAGCTAAAAGCAATTTATTCAAAAAATCTGGTATAAAGGAAATGTCCATGAAGCACTGTCTTAACAAACAGCATTTATTAGTCTTAACTTCTTTGGGAACAGAGCTGGCCTTTCACGTGGAAAAAGAGTATGTTCTCTGAAGAGAGGTGGCTAGAATGAAAATGTTTTACTAGGAGAGTTAGAGCAACACCTCTGCAGCAGAATGTTGCTGATTTACGGACAAATAAGGGGCAGGTCCACGTCTAAGAAGTTTAAATAGCATGAATAAAAAAATGACAAAATTTTAACAAAGTGAATGAAGCAAAAATGGAATATTATCAAAATAATAAATGATGTTAATATTTTTGAAAAAAAAAACAAAACAAAAACAAAAAAACAACACAAACCCCAATTTATTATTTAGCAACATGATAAAAAACTTTATGTGAGAGAATCTGGTCCTGCTTTCTCCCATGTCAAAGAACCTTCTGGATGAAAACCAACCCACATATCCAGTCCTCTCTGCATTTGAAAGAAAAAGATAAGATTTAATTTTGGGAATATTTTTACATTTTTTTCTTTGTCTCTTGGGAAAGTGACTGAGTGGTTACATGCAGTCACAGCCCTTTTATGTGACTTCTCTAACAACCGTGTCCTTGGTTCTCCTTTTCCATTTTGCAAGCTGGATGAAGCACTGCGATGCCTGCAGTGAACACCCCAGTAGATTTCCCCTTGAATCCTTCTTGTGGTAGGTGTTACTGCTCGGGTGAAAGCTGTCCTTTCCTGGGCCAAGTTTTGCACTCCACCTATTCAGAGAGCTGATGGACAGGAATGTCCTCTTCAGTAGCACGTGTTCTGATGTTTGTTCATTCTCACAAACTGGGATGTCAGTATGATCCGATTTGATGACTATTCATCTTTTGCTTATTTACTCTAGAACTGCTTATTTTTCTAGCAAGTTTCTGGTTTGCACATTTCTGCTATCTGTAACTGCAGCACAGAATATACAAATAAGCTTGCCCAGGGTCATACATAGCATTGCCTCAACACCTCCTGGCTTCCAAATTTATTTTTTTTCCCCCCCCACGTTATTTATTCATCAAATTCCTCAGAGGAAACAGACAGAAGTATTGTCTACACCGGTAAAAGTCAGGTATGTCCACTCCGTAACCGTAAATTAGTTCTTAAAGCCCCTTATGGCACCGTCACCTATCATGCCATTAACCCACATCTTTGTGCAATAGCAAAGCATAACGCATTTCAATCCATGTTTCCACCAATTTTTACTCCTACCGATTGTAACCTTCATCTGTTTCTCATCCCACCCAAATGACAAAAACAGACACCATTAATAAAAAAAAAGACACCGTCTTCAGTGATTTTCTCAAGATCTGAAGATGGTCAGTATCTATATAAAACCAAATGAATATTATAATTCAGTATTTAAAGAAAGGCATAAGACACTTCAGTAGGACAGAGGATGTTATTTTTGGAAAGATCCCACGTGCATTTAGTTATTTTCTAAAACGCATAGGTAACGTGAACCGAATGTTATACACATGAAATCTTTTTGTCACTTAGAAAAAACTAGGGTGGTAGTGGGTGCATTAAATGCATCCCCTTCGCGTTTGTTCTCAGAATTGTACTCACATTGGCAGTCAACTGTGTTGTCAGAGCTGACACTTTTTCTTGGGATGCATCCAACTCTCTTCGTAGCTTGCGAATCTATATATTTTAAGAGAGCACTTTACTGCACCATAATAAGGAGAAATAAAATAGCAAGACATGAAATGCAGAGTGTCTTGACAGAAAGTTTATGGCTGTCAAACACGATGTGCTCTTACCTCTGACTGGCATTTCTCTTCAGGCTATAAAATAAAAACAGAGGAAAATACATGAGTAAATTACAACATAACCAGTCTGACAAATTTATAAAATTTTTCAAATTTTTTTTTTTTGTATGTTTCAAAAACTCTAATGTGAATTCCTTATTTTGGATTCCCACTTCCTTATTTGATCTAAGATAATCTCCTAATTTATTTACTTGTCAGGAAAAAGAAAACAGGCTGCTTGTATAGTATTTCTTCCTGCAGGAAGGAATTCAGGCTCCACTTCCCAGCCTGCTGACCAGTGCACATCTGAGCCTGAACCGTGGGAAGGGTGAAGTCCTGGCTCTGTGCACGGGGCACTGCTCGAGGCTCTGATGAGCCAGGACTGTCACAGAACATGGACGACCCTACGCAATTCCTTCCTCCCATGCTCAGCTCTCCATGGGATGGAGATCACCTTTTTGCATTCCAAAGTGACGTGAAAATTAAAAAATAAAAAAAAAATTTACTCCCGCTCGGGTGCTGCCTAGGCACTGTGGTGATGAAAAACCGAGGACACACAACTAAGTTATCTGAGGAGGCAAAGTGGATTTACTGACTATCCGCTGTGGTCCGCATGATAAAATTGTGGCTGCTATGGCTTGTTCCTAACCAAAGTTATCAGCTAAAGAGAAGTCTATGGTCGGAAGTTATACACTCTGCCGTCCTTATACAAATATGTCCACTACCAGCCACCATGAAAATTATACCCATCAAACCACACTATTAAGAGCCACTCGTGTTTGGGCAGCGAGCACAGAAACCAAAAGCTGCTGAGAACTCTCCCTGTGGCTCTCAGGGTTATAAACAACAGCCCCGAGGAAAAGGTCTGGTTTCCATCCTTCCAATACGTTATCTGCTTTGGCTTCACATGGACCTTGCCTGAGGCAAGGTCAATAATAAAAGGTGGTATTTTCAATTGATTATCAAGGTCTTAAGGCCATGCTACACACGTAGCTTCCTAACAGAGGAGCATGTATGTGAAGTAACACTATGCTGGCTCGACAGACTTCCTAGACAGTTACACATGATTTGCCAAGAGCAAGTTCTTCCACATACTCTTGTATCGCATGTGCTTGTTTCAGCCGTGGATATGTGGTGTGAAGCTGCATCACACTTGCATAACAATTTGAAATTAAAACACCTTGTTCAATTAACACATCCTACCAAAGTAATTATTATCTGCTTTTTTTTTTTAAAGGGTTGTGCTTTACGAAACCCCCAAAATTGTGATGATAGCATGCCAGGAATACATGATCCTCCTTTAATCTAGCTAGTTTGGATATTAACGGCAGTGAAAGCACTGGGATTGAACCATCAGTGCCAAACACTTCTGTAGAGTCTTGTGGAACCTGCTGTGCCCCTGGGTCGCTGCAGGTAACACCCCAAGGAGCTAGAGAAGAGCTAGGCAAGACACGGTCTGCGTGTTGCAGCCTCACCTCCCCGTTACTGCACAGGTATAGCCTGAACCTACAAGGTCTTCCATAATATACGGTTAAATGGAAAATCTTCTGTGAGATTATTAGAAGAAAATAAGCACATGTAACACCCCATTTAAAAAACCCCTGTATTTTCAAACTCCAGTAAGTCTTATTTTAGGATCAGATAACCCAAATGAATACATACTTTTGGAGAAAATATTACTGGCATAGAGAACAAATGGCTTCTTTAGAATTATTAAAAACTGTGCACTACAAACGTATTCAAACTTCTTTAGTAGCAAATCATTAATACAAGGCTGGAGCGACTTTATTCAGCACTTTTTGGGGTGCTTTAGGTAATGAAGTTTGAATCTCCTCAGATCTACTGAGGTCCTTTGTGGCAAAAACCTACATAGCGTAGTTGTAAAACATTGACTCAAAAAATAAATTGCCAAATTGTTCATTTCATTATACTCACTGTCGAATAAATAGATGATGTGCTGGACACCAAAGAGAGAGAAGAACCATGCACTAAAGGAAAGAAAATAAACAGACTGAATATAAATACAGTAACCACATAGTGGAGCCATCACAGATCATTCACTGCCAACTAACAGCCTACTGAAGAAATACTTTCATGAATTTCATCATCCATCATAAACTTAATTATATTATTGCACCAATAATGTACAGTTTGAAGAACGCATGCCCAGGTATTACAATCCCTAAATTTTTATTTGGTAAAGCCATTTTAACAATTTAATAATACCTGTTTTGAGAGGAATGAGGGGCGGTCAAGAAGATTAAAAAGAAAAGTTTCGATGAAGGTTTCATCACAAAAATATTTCTCGGGACAGCTTATCTTAAGACTCTTGTAAAAGGGCTTACTCAGAATAAAAAAAAAAAAAAAAAGCACCAAATTAACTGAAATGCACGAGAGAGTACAAAAGTAAATCTAACTGTTCATCTTCAGTTTTAGATGAGATTGAGGAGGGTGGTGGTATTTTCTTTGAGCAGCAGACCAAGATGGACATGTCCTGAGAAGACCACGATATGTAACCAGATGCTCCAGGAGAAGATGTGGAGCACCCAGGGCAGAAACCATTGCCTAATTTTGGGGCTCTGAATTGTCCCCTGAATGCAGCTGTATCTTCCTTCTGCTGACTACAAGGGAGCAGAATCAGGACATCACTGAGCTGAAGATTCCCTATCTCTGCAGGGGTTTTTGCTCTTTCTTTAAAACAGTAACATTTCTTTAATACAGCAAAGTTCTTTCTCTCATAGAAAAATTACCTGAGTGAAAACATGGCTATAAAACCTTTTCTGGAAAAGAATCCGTTACAAGCAGGTTTTGCATTTAAATATACATTAAATGCAAACATTCATTCTCAAGGTTGTTGCCATCACCCCGATGTTAGGATTTACATATAGCATCATTTTATTTTTCATTATGCTATTAAAAAACCTTCCTGAAGCTATTCTTTCTGTTACTGAAACTTGCAAAATTACCTTTCCTTTTTTTCTTATTTTTAGAAACAAAATACATTTAACTGAAACTTTCTTTCAAACTTCAGGAAACTTCATACAAATCATATGAAATCGTGTTAAATCACTTTTTCTTTCATCTAAATCCTCCAGCCAAAAAAAAAAAAAAAAAAAGGGTTTAAAAAAGCTGCCATTTTGCTCTAATTACCTACTGCAGTTCTCCTACATTCATAATAAATGGGTTCTGCTTTCCCATTGACATTATATCCTAAGGCAAGGCTGGAAAGAGAAGTAAACAAAGTCTAAGTTGGCTTCTGGAGGAATTTAAGACAATTTAAAAACACCCACAAGAAAGTAGAAAAAACTCACACCCATTTGCTTTTCCTGGTTAATCATATTTTCAATTAAAACGATCTTTATAGTTAGATGTCAAGGACTGTACTGCATTAAGAACAAAAATAACTAGCGTGAGTCAGTGAGCAGGGTCTGTCTCACTGCGTGCTCCACCTCTGGCTGCAACGGCAGTGCATGGTTAGGGAAAAGAATGCAAGAACAAGGCAGATACCCGGTGATTTTTCCCCAGGTACACCTTTGCATCTTCTGGGAACCAGCAGAGATGGAAATTCCTGAGATGGAAACTGCAGTCAGACCACTGTTTTTCATAGTTGCTGTGACCTTTCTACCATTAACTTGCTTAACTGCTTCTGAATCCACTGGCACATTTTGTCTGTAACAAAACTCTTCTTGGGTTTAGAAATATCATTCTTTGCAGCTGTTTTAGACCTGCTGCTGAATCAGTCAGTAAGTTCCTTGAGTGTCTCCACAGCCCTGTGATACGAGAAGTAATGGATAACCAACCTCTTTATAATGCACTATATTGTACATTATCACCTCCCTTTGGTCATCGTTTTTCCAAGCCGAAGATTCCTAACCTATTTTAACTTTCTTCATATCATAGATGCTATGCACTTAAGATCTCCTTGTCATTTTTCTTTTTATTTGCGTTGTACCCTTAGGACCGCCTTTTTCAAGACAGAAAGTCCAAAGTGCATGCAATATTACACAAGGCTACCAATGGACTCATACAGAGAACGTATTACTATTTTCTGGTTTGCCTCTCTATATTCTTCCTTTGTGCAGTTTTTGCTAATAGAGATGTACTCAAAAAAGCAACCGCAGCAACTGGCCAGGGAAGAGACAGATCTCTTTACGATGGATTGGGATGCACACATCTTTGAGTTAGCATCAACTGGAATTTTTAAGATCACATTTGGACTTTAAAGGAGGAAAGAAGACTCAGAATGAAAAAAGGGAAAGAACATATAACTCTGGGAACCGCACTCCTGCCATGTAAAAGATCACCGCTACGTCACTTGAGTGCAATATACAATTTGAGATTCCTAGTTTGAGGGACAACTAAGGAGTTAATGTTTTTTGTGCAATTTCTTTTTAAAGTATCTGCAGATGGCTACTTTAAGGCTATTTAATTAGGAGCCTGAAGGCAGTTATGCTCTTGATGTGATTCCTGTTTTTTGCAGTTAACATGCATCTGCACGCAGGCTACAAACCCAAATTGTTTTGAGCTATTATTTTAAAGCACTATAAATGCATATGCAAGCATGTATCATTTTTAATGTTAGAGAAGAAATGGTCTAGCCATGATCAACTGTCCAAAGAGCAGAAAGAACAACGGGTATTGCAATCAAAAGGACAAAAAGGGATAAAAATTTATAATGAATTTAATTCTCTCTCTAGGCAGCACAGCTCCTGGAGAAGACTTATGGCCAGAGAAGCGGGGCAAGCGGATAGCCATGAGACCATTTCAGTTTTAGGCTGTTTTTTCCCCCCTGAAGTTCTGGATAGTTCAGAGGCTGTTCCTGCTGGCATCTCCCCAGTTCTGAAACCCTTCTATCAAAAGAGCTACGTGCTGCAAGGCTGGCTAACATCTCGACCTACGTGCTGTGCTGTGAGAGAACATGACCGTACTTCACACTATGGAGACAAACAAAGAAAGTCTTTTAAGAATAAATCCTGGCCCTGCTAAGTTAATAAGAAACAAACGTCTTGTAATCTTATGTGCTAATAAATAATTAAAATTGGATTGGTAAGCTTTAAGACATGGATTTATGCTTCGTTGACATTAGCTGATTGTATAAAATTAATTTGTCCATTAACCACAAATTTAATTTCTATAATACTTTTTGATCTATTCTCTCAGTCTGTGAAGGTGAATTAGATCCATGGGTTTGAAAGCACAAGACAACATATACGCCATATTCAGGACCGCTTCCTCACTTTTAACTTGTGATTCCCTGAGAAATAAGCGGGACCTAATAAGCAGGCTATCCCTCCCTCCTGTATGGCCAGAGAAGTGACAGCAGATCTTTAACCTGAAGACAAAAATACAGAGACTGCACCTAAACGTTCCTCCCATCTGGTAAAATATTATTATTCTCTTAGGTGCCAAAAAATTAAGAAAATCTGAAAGGGGTTTCTTCAGCATGTCCACTGTAGGGTCAAATTCCTGCCTCACACACAAATGTGATCTTTTTCCACTGCTTTCAAGTCCATAGCTTGATAGGTTTTTCTTGGACTTAATTTTCCTTATTATTTTCAAAAAAAGAATGAAAAGCACTTTGCAGAACATTTCACCTAACTCTTCCTTTTTTTTTTTTTNACCTCAAACTTGTAGCATAATAAATATTCTTCCAAACTGGCCTCTCTCCTGGAAAGAATGAGTGAATTATAAGAGATAGTTTAACCTCCAACATGCCAAAATAGATCTGCTGCAATCTTACGCACACCTAAAAGGCTAAGGTTACAATTTTTTTGAGGACGTCTTCAATAAAATCTGAGTAAGTTTTGTTGTAGCAGCTTTTTCAGTAAATCATCTAAGAATAAGACAGATGCAGTGATTTAAACTCCTTCACAGATTATATTAGGTAATTCTGTCGTAAGAGCAGGACCGTTCATCTCAGAATGGAACTCAACTAACTATCTGGCAATCTTTGATTGTTCATGATCATCTAGCTTTCTGAGAGCACTGCACAAACAAAGGTTAATTCCTGCAGCAACACAATTTTCAGCCCTACAGCATTATTTGAATAATTTTCAAGCCGTAATGAAGATCCTCAGTCATGGGCCTCTAAAATACAATTAAATGTCATGGAGTTAGATTGGCTAAAGTTGATAACAAATTAGCCCCGAATCTTTCTGGAGTCATACTCAATATGCATTTTCCACCCCTTCCAATGGCAGAAAACCAATGGTATAACCAGTGTCTCCAGGAAGGCACGTTGTGGCTCCCTAAGGCCCCTACAAGCACTTAAGTGTGGCTCCCATGCCACACATGCCTGGCTCTAGGGGAGCACCAACAACGGGGCATTGAGATTACCACTACTGAGTAAGTGCAGGTCTTCAGCTGTGGAGCAAGCAAGTCAGCAAAAGCTTGCGTGACCTGTAGTGATAAAGGACTTTATAGCCAACCAAGCTCCCAATCCTTGCCAGAAATGAGATTTAAGACTCGAAGAGCTAATGCTGAAAGAACTTCCTATGAACCACTACCAGCGGTCACCCCACACTTGACTTCTCAAAGTGCAACACTTGAGGGTTTTAATAAGTGGTCATAGCTACTCCTGCTACAGCCACAAGGTCGCTTGATCAGTAGCAAACAAACTAAATATTGATTTACAGGTAAATGACTTTTTCTTCTTATATATTTACATGGGTTTCTTTTATCATATTTGAAAAGATGATGAGGGATTAAAAAGAAGAGCCTAGACGTTTTGAAGAACTATTCAAGTCCCTTCTGTGGAAGCTGTGTGATATCAACCCAGGACATTCAGCAGAAATAAAAAGTAAAGACAATTTGAATACAGATTAAATACTGGAAAAAATAATGGAAATAGAAACAACAGTCTGGCTGATATTAATTATTTATACTACAAACAGAAGTGTGGAGGCCTAGGTTCAGGAGAATAGTCCTATTCAAGGAAGCACACTAATATGCTGACTCTAAGCATGAACTAGAGTCATTCTGAGATCACTAAAAATGAAGCACAGGATGTGTTTAAACAATTTCTTGAGCAGTGATGGTCTAGGTACAACACTTAGATGCTTTCCTATGTCCGGCCAGAAGCATCACTGAATGAATATCATCAGAACAATGATCATGGGGACTACAGTTTTATCTGAGAGCTCTGCACAGAGAGAACTGTGCTCTGAAATGACCCCTATGTTGAACCAAAACCCACCAATTTTATACTCGGTTTATGTGAGAATGCCATTTCCTGATCGTTTCCAGCACCATCACATACTTTACTGACCTTCTTCAAAGCCATCGCGGAAAGAGCCAGACCGGCTCATCGTTCTGCTTTTCTCATCCAGGGACATGGAGCTGTTCCTGAAGCGCGTATCACTATAAGGGTCATAAGGACCGTCTGCATTGGAAAGGCTGTGGGTCCGTAGCATGGTTGGATTTGACAGGCTCATCTGGGCTGCAGTGGTTGGGCTTGCTATAAAGTGAAGAATAAACACCAATTTATTTGCACAACCACAAATTTTCATACCTAATTTTTGTGCAATTACCAAAAAGCTTCTTTTTTTTTTTTTTTTTTGAGAGACAAAGTTTGATGTAATCTTCTCCAGGCTTCATTATTTTTCTAAAGTCAATGAATTCAAATAATAAAGATGTATGCAAATCAAGCTAGTGAATAAGAAAACTCAAGTAAATAAGGTCATTTTAAACACTGGGCGATAGGTCTATGCTTCTACAGACAAGCTCAGTCAACTCACTAACACCTTGTAGGCATGAACTAATTAACCCTCATTTAATTTGGAACAGTCCTTGCTCAAAAAGAACTAAAATGCCTGAAGGAATTTAAACTAGTACTTCACCTGTATAGAACAGGCCTCATGAACTATCTCCTTCAAAGCCTTCAGGTTCTCAGAAAATGACATTTTTCTAAGTGACAAATTTTAAGAGCTTTATTTTCTTAACAGTTGCCTATTTCATAATCGTTCCTTTCCACTATGAGGTCCTAAGAATTATAAAATATCAATTTTGCCTCAAAACCCAATACTCTCTCAGCCAGTGTTTTAGACTTTTTCAAGAACTCAGGTTTTACAGTTTTTAAAGAACTTGGTGTTAAATTTGTGCCTGTTATTTACTAAAAACTAGTCGATTTGGGGGAAAAAAAAAAGGGGTGGGTGGGAACAACAAAATTGCTGTTCAGCTGGCAGGTTCCTCTTGTTGTGCTCTCGTTGCCCATTTCTATATACACCATCAACTGACCCAGACTATTGTAGAAGATACAATAATTCCTTTTCAAGGTGCTCAACTTTCCTATCAACATTTGTTATGAAATTAAATGCAGTGGCCTCTCTTGACACTGATAACTCCAAGCTCTTTTTTTTTTTTTAAGAACACAGAAAAATAGCTTTTGTGTGTGTGTGTTACTTGCTTGTTAAATAGCTTTTGAAGCTTATTAATGTAAATAATCTTCAATATTCTCCATAAAGAGTTAACTTTCTGGGCCTAAGACTACATTTCTTTTTTTTTTTTTTTTTTTTGGAGACCATTAAGGTGCTTTCATGAACTTTCCTGACAGTTTGTTAGCTGTTGGCCATGTAATTACACTGTGTGTATATTCAGCTGAAATTTTGCTAAGTGTTGGTTTATTTAGAGCTGTTTATTTAATCTGTTTCTTTTCAGCGCGCTCAAAGAAAGCCTCTAAAATGTTGCTGCTGCAACTCAAAACTGCACTAGAAGTGACCGCATAAGCTGCTGCAAATTCAGACAACACAAGTTCACAAGTACAGGCTTCACTATTTTGCATATTATTTCTATATCATTCTAGAAAAGACGGAGGAGCTTCTGAAAGTCAAAAAGAAAGAGAAAAAGTCAGTTTGATATAGTAGTTTCCAAATGCCACTTAGCTTAAAGACAATATATGTATAGGATTGATGTCAGGATTGATTTACAGACCTGAACAAATTGCACAGGCAAGTGAGTAATATTTAATCAGCACACCAGAGACAAGCACTACTAGCACTTTAAATCAGGTTACTTCAACTGCTGATATGGTCAACTAAGATCTGCAGTGCTTTAGGGATCCTGGCAAGCAACTCTTACTGTTTCCTTCACTTAAAAAGTGTTTACTTCTATCAATGCATTTAAGTGAAGGAATGGCATTCTTTCTAACTGTCATCTATTCTTTCAGACTGAGCTTTATGCAATTTTCCAACAAGGCACCTGAACAATACATACAAAGATAAAAAAATCTTCAGCCAATGAGACTGGCACCTATAGTAAGCAATAAGCTTGGATTTTAAAGCAATATTACTAAACAGGTAGCCAACGTCTTAAGTCCTTTAAACACACCAATGTGTAGTATTAACAAATAGCTCTACTGAGTAGCTTACAACTTATATTAAGGCATTTAATAACTTCCAGAGAAGTATTTTCAAAGAGTTACTGCAAGTATGGCACCTTTGGGCATACAAGATAATAATGCTAATTAGTCACACTCATTTCAATGAAAGTGCTTCCTGAGGTTGAATATGGGACTTGGAGCTGCTGAAAGAAAATTATATTGTGTAATACGCTATTTTCAAGACATACAATGTATTGCTATGATTATCCAAACAGATAATTATTCACCAAGCTGTGAGAAGTTAAATCTAGTTCCAGAGGGCGATGTTATGCTGGATCCAGATGAAAATGGAGAATTGCCAGCAGTATCCTGAAGTCCTCCTGCTGAATGGGACCGTAGCCATTCTTTTGCATCTTCTTGGTTACGGAGTTGGGAGGATGGAGTATATCTGCAAAAACGTTTTTTCCAAAATGAACTTTGACATTTATTTAAAATTAAAAAAGACAGCCACCATGAAATGTCACAAGACTTGGGGAGGGTGAGAGGGAAAGAAAGATGGAAGAACTCTCATATGAAATTTCAGAATAAAAATGATATAAAACCAATACAATTCTGAATTAAGGAGCTGTTCCAAGCTGTTCCTAATTCATTCCACTTTTGGTTGGGAAAACCTCCCCAAACCTCCTTTCCAATGGCTTCAGTAGTAACCAAACTAGCAGTAAACAAAAAGCTACAGATAGAAGTTGTATAACGTAGAATAAAATTTAGTGGATGTTAACATATGCATGATTGAAAAACAAAACCATAATTTGGTTTCCTTAGGTTATGCCTAAATTCTATCATGATTTTCGTATTTTGGTGCATCGCTAAGCTTAGCTGGCTTTTTGTCATATTACAACAAAATACAAGTCAACAAAACCATTATCAGGTTTTTAAACAAGTTGGGACCCAATAATTCATATTCCAAAGAAATTAATGTAAAGGTCTGTGGAGTTGTATCCCATTTAGTTCAAAACCAATAGCATTAAATCATCATCAAGGAGACTTAAGTTTAGCCTTTTCTGAATGCAAAGAAAATAACAGGAAGGTTATCTGTGCTAACATCGACGGCAAAACACCCGCTGACTTTGGCTTAAGCGAAGTTCTAAATCTGCTTTTACATATATGCCTGAAAAAGAGACATATTACCACAGGTGTTATGTGAAATACGTGATAGGGTATAGGTATCAACAGAAAGAGCATCATGGAGACAATTCTCTGCTGATGGATTTCAGTGTCTGTCTTATGCTATGCCATCTGCTTTTGAGAAATATTTATGAGTTACTAGCTCTCCTTCCAAAAACTAAACACTTGGAGCCTATTATCAGTTGATACTATCTATTTAATTAATTAGATTCCCTCCTACTAAATACTCTACAATAAGATATCACTTATTAGGACTATTTTAAATCAATGCGAGTGCTACAATAATTAACACTGCAAAACCTCAAAACTACTTTAAAAAAAACACTTTTCTGCTTATGCCTCAACATTTAACCAACACTCTCTGACTGTGTCTCAAACTTTGCACATACATCAGTTTATTAGAAAAGGGGCTCTAAACAATCATTTTACTTTAACAGTCTAAGGATTCCCCCCCCCCAGCATTAATACCTACCTCTTCAGCACTCAAATGTTTCAGTCTTAAAAGAGAGTCTTTATTCATTAGAGACATACTTGATAACCACAGAAGCATTTTAAACAAAACGCCATTTTAAGAAAGGCTTTTAGCACTTGGCTTCACGGGATAAAGCTGCTGTGAAGAACAAGGTGGATAGCAAAGAAAAAATTGCAGCTGCAATTTCAAGGCATCAGTCAGTGATCCTAGAAGCTGCGTTAAGCAATTCTGAAGCTGCAATTTTCTAAATTGTCTGGGATAGGTTATGTAAATTCTGTAACACTTAAAGCATTTAATTAATGCACCTAATGATGATTATCTCGCTCAAATTGCTTGTATCAATGGAAAACTCTTTTATTGTTGCATTTTTTTTATGGTATAAACCCCACCACCTTACAGATATACAAAATGTGTGAGAAGACAATTCCCAAAAGTTTGTTTGGGGATTTTTTTGTTCTTTTCTGAAACAATAGAAATTATCTCTAAGAGCCCTATATATTTAGGTATTCTGAAGCCAATTTTTTTTTTTTTAAATTAGTATGTCCGCTCTCATCCTAAAAGGATTGGCATGATATTGAAAATATTTTCTATTTGTATATAAACAACAAGGTTCCCGGGGTAAAAATGATTTCAAGTCGTTCCATGTACTAGCCATAGAAGCAGCAAAATTATTGTTTTCAAGTCAAGCCCAGTGATGGTTTATGAGATGCTTTTCAGCAATTCAGCCAGCAAAAGCCACAGTTCTTGCTCAAGCGGAGAAGCGACTGGATGAAAAAAAAGCACAGTGGTCAATGGCCTTCTTTGAGGATTAAAGAAAGAAGGAAAGAAAGGAACGATGTCGTTGCCACCTCTTGCAAAGGCTGCGACCATCACCACCAGCCACAACAGAAACACAAACCCAACTCCAAAGCCACAACAAAAGCTGTTAAACCGTGTGGAAACACCAATACCTGAGTCCCTTCTTAGGCAAAGTGTTCCTATCAAGATGTGGGTCGCTGCAGAAAAGTTAAAAGAAAAGAACTTCAGAGAAGAACAAAAGGGAAGGAATAAGATCAGGACGAAGAAGGACGTACAAACATCTCATCACCTTTTCGGAGGAAAAGGTGCTGGGGCCTTCCTACAGAAACATGCAAAAACCTCCTTACCCAGGTGTGGATTTGCACAAACATGCAGCTGGTACCATGCCAACGAATTGCATCTGTTCACATTGTGGTTTTGCTATCTCTCCTACCCACAACGAACAAAAATGGCTCTCTAAATGTCAAATGGAAGCTTCAAAATATGCTTTTCAGCAGGCGTGAGGCAGACTATTTGTGAAAACTGATGAGAATCTTCAAGTCCAAACCACCTTCCCGTCGTTTCTTTCAGCAGACACCATTTAGGGAATGCAGCTAATTACTGTTACACAGCTGCAATGTTTAGCAGAGCTCAGACTGTTTAAATTTCCAAAACTTTGCTTAAATTCCATGAGCAAAGTAAAATGAATCTATTAGCCATCCAAACCCCAAATATTTAAGTTTATGTTTTTACAACTGATGAACTTGTAACTGAGCAGAGTCTGTTAATTTGTTTTTAAAGAAAATATCCACGTGCTTAAATGAATTAATTTAATGACAACCCTTATAGCTAAATTACAGTGTGGGAGCGACAAAAATTACAGCAGTGAGCAAAAGTGAGCGAGAATGTTTAGATTCGAGCAATCTTTTCCCAACTTTTGCATTCATTTTTACAAGGATGGATGTACCCAAGTCCCCGCAAAACAGTCACGAGCCAAACTGCAATAAAAGACTGACGACACTGAATGACACGGGGACTTCACAACAAGGACAGGCCTGAAAGGCAGTGGGAAAAGCAGCATGCCAGAGGAATGCTGAAATGCTAGTGAGAGTTTAGATTGGTAGAAAAAAATGACAAGATTTTCAAATTGCCTTTGGCAAAAAAACAAGGAGAGGGGGGAAAAAACCCCACCCCCAGAAACCAAAAGATGTTCCCAGTAACAAAAGCAACACCAAAACCATGCCAACTCTGCCGTATGCCATTCTCCAGATTGATTTCGGTAAATAAACGGGGTGTTTGAGGGGACTCTCACTGGCATGTCTTTGTGTCAGTTCACACCTGAACGATGAACACAGCAGAGGACTCAACTGAGCACAATCTGTCACAAAACAATTTGCTTCACCGAGATGGGCAACAAAACCTACAGCCTTGTGCATACGCCTGTCCTGAAAGAGCATTACCTGTCCTGTCTCCTGGGCAAAGTATTTCGGCAGAATTTGGGGCTAGCAGCAGGGGAAGAAAGAGGGCTAGAAGAATCAGTCCAACAAGACAGAAAACAAGAGAAGGAATATTAGAATGAAAAGAGGAGAGAACAGAAAGGAGTTATAATAAAACACAAACAGAAACCCAAACTGTCAGAACGTTATATTCAGCGGCAATTTTCTACATTGAGAGGCAACTACAAAAATTTTGCTACCTGCCTGCAGATTTCACATCAGGATAGAGCTGATTTCCAATGCTTGCAGGGATACTACTGCCATCTACAAAGGGTCACTTGGAGAGCATGCACTGCAAGTCATTGTCCAGTTTATCCCGATGTTAGCTCAATGTGCCGTTAATACAGCTCCGATGCTGAAAAAGCAGTCCCATTCCCTCCTCCCTGCTCAGTCTGCTCCCACCTCCTGCTCTGTGGCCATACAGATACGGATGAATCTCATCGTGTAAAGAGCCAGGGAACTGATCAGTCTGAGATACAATTCAGGTGATCGTTTTTCAGCTGGATCCATCTCCCAGTCAGGTTCACAAAGCATTCACATGAATGCCTGTACCGAAACATTATAAAGAGCAGCTGGAGAAGGAACAGAGCAGCAGGTAGAGGCCACGAAAGGATTGAGTGACTAAGGAGACAGGGACTTGTCTTTTCAGCATGGCCTCCAATTTAAAAGCCTGTCAGATGTTATAAACAGGAAGTTTAACAAGAAGAAGTTGGCTTCTCAAATCAAAATGACAATAATGATGGAGGGTGTTTTGAATATCACTACCAGATCAACTAAGTGGAGATCTTTGGAAGGATAATACATGACGCAAAATTCAAATATTAGGTCTAAGATGGTAGCAAGAGAAGTTGTCACATTGGCTACCACAGCAAATTAAAAACCTCACTTGAACTCATCCTCTTGCTCTGAACTGGGCTCCTTTCCTGGAATGGCTTCTTTGTATGTTCTACTAACACCATTCAGCATTACCTTGCATGAACCACAACTTGAATTGCACCTGCAGCGTTGGCTACGGCTGCCAGGACTTCATTCACATTGGAGATACATACAAATGTACGGAAATGAGAGAAAAACCTACTAACCTTTCAGACAACGTAGTCTTAACACTGTTGGTTCGGACAAATGGAGTCAGAGAATCATCTTTAGAAGTTGGAATCAAGCCACTGGAGGAGTTATGGCTCAGCCCACCTCCACTGCTCAGAGAGATATCAATGGATTCACAGCTGGTATGAAGACTGCTGACAGACTGATATCCAATGCCATCCTTGCTAACGGCAGAGGAGCTACTTGCGTTGGTACCCCACGTTAAACTGTTGGAAGGAGCTGAATGTGCTGAACTGGGACTAGAAGCTAGCGGAGATTGGTTCATATCTGTGTTTTTACTGTATAGAGGACTGCTGCCTCCACTGCTCAGCATACCACTGCCAGATGGTGAATCAAGATTACCCTGCTGGTTCATAGTAGCGTGAGGATTGGAGATGACTACTGAATTTTTCATATTTTCAGCTGTTGTGATGGGAACTTGTTTACTAGGTTTGCCACCGAAAAGTCTGTTAAAAAAAAAAAAAAGCACACCATGAAAAATACATAAAATGGAATATTAAATGCAAGGCTATTTTATATCTAGACCGCATATCATCTTAGCTTCAGAAAACCAACATTAAGTAAATGATTCTAGACTGGACATACACAACTACAAATTTATAAATCTCCTTGTGTTCATGCCACCTTCAGTAAAGCCCAGAGACAATTACAATAGCTTCACATCTATCTTAGGTGTTTCTTCTCTGAATTATCAGTAGTACTTGCACAAAGCTAAATTACAGCCATATTATCTTCTGCTCCTTAAAGAAAAAGGACACCAGAGAAACACTGCATTGATTGATCCGCAGCACAGAATATTAGATGTTGAAAGCTTGTTGTCCAAGTAAATTCTGTGTAAATCATCAAACACTCAGCACAGAAGCGGGAAAAATATTTACTGATATCAAATGTAGGTTTGTCTCATTTCAGGAGCCAAGCTATCTGGAAACTTTTTTTTTTTTTTTTTGGAGTGGAGAATGAGATTTTACCTGGTTTGAAACCTGGAATTGTCTCAGCAGAAGACTAGCTGAGTGCCAGACCTAGTGCAGGGGAGGGGATCTAAAAAGCATGGTTGGAGGAGGACGACTGCAGCTTCTCCAACTTGCGTCGCTTTTACCAGAAGTTCAAAAGTGTCTTGGAAATAAAGATGCTTAAAACCAGATTATCAATCATTCTAAAACTGATCCTCAAAATTATGAAGGCAGTGTAGCTTTTGACATCATGCAGCTTCAAACATCCATGCCAAAACGTTGCGTCTGTTTCTGCCGCTTAGCTCCTGTAACTGCCCTTGGAACCTTAGTTTTCCTCACACACGCCTATATAGATTTGCTTTTTTCTCATCAACAGCCTAGAGTGTTCCTGTGCAAGATGCCTGGAATACATCTCAACTGGATGGCTGCTGTTGCATACTTGCCGCAAAGCACCTAGACAACACTGCTGAATCAGACTGAGATGCCAAACTACATCTATCTCATAATCCAGCACTGCTCTGTGCTCCTCTCAACACCTGATGTAGAGACACATTCACAAACCAGCACAGATCTGGCAAACTTGGTTCACCTGGACAGCACACCTCAGTGATTAGGAGACACTGACTTAGACAAGTCAGTCTGAATGATAAAACCCATTCCTACTGGGATTTAGAGACATTTAGAGTCTAGGTTTTATGTAGAGTTAATGTTGTGAGAGCGAGTATGGAGAAAAATGTCAAACTATACTGCAATGATACAGGGCCTTCAGCAGCAATACCAGCTTAGGGTATTCCTGCTCCTGTGCCATTGCACACCACCTCTTCCGTTGTACTGGGGGAACTGTGCTCTTAGACAGGATCTTAGAGCTTAAAAAAAACCCCAACCACCCACACAACAGTTTTACGAGCTGTTTTTAAGCTACACAGTCTTCCCCAAACTGTTTCACAGCACCTCTAATACAACTGAAAGGATGCTACACTGCCACATGAACAGAAACACATTGCTGCCAAAGGCAGTGTCTGGTCGAACCACAACCTCATAACGAATGCCTTCAGAAGAGGATGAGGTCTGGAGAGCATTCCTTTCAGGCCAGAGAAAAATCCAACCCAGCAAGACAGTCACATCAATACAGAGATTAACTCTGGAAGGACATGCCCTGCAAGGAAGGACATCTTACTCCTGTCATTGACACAAGACTGATACATCTGAGCTGGCTCTTGGGTCATGCATGTCTCCCATTAACAGAAAAGCAGTGTGTTATATACTGCAAAGGAAGGCTCAATTTAATAATACAATATATCAAGATAAACGATGGTTTCACTTAAGGGAGATGCTGGCTACGTAACACCAGAGCTAAAGAGAATCCTGAGACAACAGAGACGATGATGGTCCTTATCGCAGAGTTATAGAATTTCACTGTTTATGACAGCATACAAGTTACGTATGTTCACAGACTTGCAGGTGAATCTGTATCATTACAAAGATATGGACTCTAATTTATTGTATAATACTAAAAAATTACAGGACCAAGAGAAAATACGCAAACAACAACGTGTGCAACTCAGCTGACTATGAAAATCAAGCTTGAAATCTTCTTAATTGTCATTCTAGAAATCAGTGATATGCAGATGTGGCCAAATTCAACCCTGATGCATTTCAATACGTGACTCTTTAGACAGCCTGGTGAAAATTCAAGAGTGAAATTGTAATCAAAATGAGGGAATAGTTAAATTGAGCCTCAATGTCTTCTCCTTGAGGTTTCATGTATTGCTAATGCACTATTTGAATTACGTGGCTAGCAATGTGGCTTTCTAGTAATAAAAACAAATTTCCGATCAAATTTCAAGATTAATGTGCCTGAGGCTTGCAACACTGAAAATGTGCATTTCTCATGGGGTACGCAACAGAAGTGAAAGGTCTGTTGGAGGTTTTAAGTAGCCATTGATGAAAATTAAATGTTCTAAAGGACATGGCTTATCTAATGATAACCAGTATCAAAATAAATGAAACAACTTGAATTATCCTCGTATAGACTCTTCAAATAAAAGCATCCATCTAAAAAGAAACAGTTGACAACTCTTTACAGTGTTAGCTTAAGCTGCCATCACAGCCATTATGCTTGCACTGGCGCTTCAGATGGAATGTGGCTTTCTCACATCACTGGAAGCAGGATGATGTAGCGTAACTGTATGGGCATTATGGGCGTCAAGACAAAATGAAATGCAAAACACCGCAACTTGAAACAGACAAGCTACTCAATGTCAAATTAAATTGAAAAATAATATTATTGGAAGCTTTCACCAATATCAAGGCTTTGATGCACACTGCATCAACAAATTAATTCCTGACCAACTCAATATTAATGTTAAAAGCATGTGTGGGGCAGTGGTGGAAAAATAGAAGACAGATAAGATTTTTGTTTAAAAATATATTATTGAAATAAGAAAATTCAACCCAGCTTAGACAGTAACTTTACTTAGGACTCTTCTACACAGTTGAATAACCTGATGTTACGAGTTTTGCAACACACTGGCCTAATCCACACAACTGAAAGATTGGTTTGGGTTAGGCACGTGAATCTACATGTGGCAGGTCAAATTATGCAGCTGTCCTAATGAAAATCTGAAATAACTCTCCTGCTGTCAATTTATAATTTGATTCACCATCGGAGTATTTCCAGGTTTGTTACATACACATCGGTGCAAGAAGTCTTCCGTAACCTTCAGGTAAGAAAACTCTTACTCCTGCGTATCTGCACGGATAAAGCCTTCAGGTATGATTTTTTTAATGAAGAGACTTGTATCACAATTGCCAAACTTTCTGCCAGACGGTTGGTTTTCTTTTTTTCCCCAAATGTTAAACTTTTGCTGCTGTTGCATGATGGACTGAGTATTTACAACACTGGCCAACGTGTTTATGTGAAATTAAATGTAAATACAAAGACCTCAATGTAGGACACTAAATAGTAAGTGCTCCACAAAACACAGCCAGGCCCGGCTCGAAGAGTCCTGATCATTCAGCTCCAACTAACATCATCGCGCAATCGACGAATTTATTGCCTACCTGCGCAAAGTGGGAGAGGCCACATCGGGGTACTTGGCTCCTTGCTGGTGAGTACTTTGAGCTCCGCTAGAAGCCGTCTGTGATGCAGGGTTCACTTTAACAGAATTACATGAGGCCACGCTTTCGTTGTCAGACGAAATCCCTTTCTCTTTATCAGTCTGATTGACTAATCCTGGCAGAGAGTTTCCAAGGATTACCTTGGCTGGCTCTCTCATTTTAGGGACAGGCAACCCGGCTGACTTGCTGCTTATGTTGGAGTCTATGCTACTTGTGCTAGATCTATTCCCAGCTCCACTTCTGCTACTGGACTTACTGGGCCGGGGTAAACTACGATATTGAAGATTAGTTCGGGCACTAAGTGCTAAGTAGCCATCATCCTGGTTCTGCGAGCCATCAACACTAGTCTTCCGACCAGTGGTCCTACCCATGAGTCCAGATGACTTTGGGATTTTTCCCAGGGTAGCCGATCTACTGGTGATAGTTGCCCCACTGGCAGTGATTATAGTCATGCCTACGGCTGAACCGCTCTGTTTCTTAAATCCAAATGTATTAGCATTAGCAGCAGTTGTTCTAGAGTTACTTGTGGGAAGCTTTTTGGATTCATCACCACTGCTGCGTCCTGCATCTGATGGGGAACGTTTAACATGTCCAGCTTTAGGAGATAGTCTACCCTTTTCTGATACCTTGGCGTCATCAGTTTTCCCTACAAAAATAGAAAAAGAATTCTAATATTTAATGACTTGAAAACATCGAGCAAATGATGAAACTCAAAGCAGCATGAAAAGCAAAAGCGTGTTAGCCACTACAGTGTGGTTAAAAATTATGATCTAGTCTGCACTGAACTTACATGCCACTCTAGTGAGTTATACATGCAGACTTGCCAGAGAAAGTATGTGGTGTGTTTGCCCTCGAGAATACGAAAAGCCGAACAGTCTTATGTAATAGTGACAGACAAGAAAAAAAATGTTTCCCTCTGTAGCTGCCACAGATTGATCTTTTTTATCATTAGACAGAAGCAGTGTTAGGCCATTAGTATAATTTTCCTAAAAGACATTGTTCAAGAAAGTATCTAACTCCCAACTTTTTCATGTACAATTGTGTACACGATCAAGTAAGAGGAGAAGCATTAACTTACATTACTTGATTATGCAAATTCAATCAATTTTCATTCATACATCTGCAAGTGCGAAAATCACTAATACATTTATAAGAAAATCCAGAAATAAGTCGTGTTTAGTATAAATAAAACATGCTGGTTTAGTGGGGGGGGGGGGGGG
>VXBL01004433.1:554342-564954 GCA_013400195.1 Aramus guarauna
TTTTTTTTTGAGTAGAAAAACATGTTCAACACAAATGGTACTGAAAATACTAATTTATCCACTGGTATCCCCAATAAAGCCGTTATGAAACTGGGACAAGATAGCTAACATTTTGCTGAGTAGGGATTAATCTTTATTTACAGTTATAAAGTAAGGGACTTACTACTTCCTTTTATTTCCAGTAGAATAGAGATGGGTATTTATACATATTTGGTTGATAAAAATTTCTGGTGGTTAGCATTCAAAACTCTTATTTTAGCCTAATGTAAATACTTTCTGACAGGATTCTTCCCAGATTTCTGCATTCTGCCATACAGGTGGGATTATTTGATTCTAACATGGGAAATTACACCAGCTCTCTTTACTGCGGGTAGTAGTGCTCAGAGGCACCGATTACGCTTATGCTGGATGCTGCACAAAGATAACTTGTAAATGTTAGAAAGCCTGTAAGACAGTGAGAACTGGAAAGCTGGTCACTTATAGCACATGTAGGCTCCTCATTTACGGAGTCCCCTGTGTGCTAATGGGCTCAGCGCAGGGGGGACCATCTTCAGGCACAGAGAGGAAACGATACACGTACCCCCCAAAAAAGAGAAATTGTAGAAACACAAGAGGAACATAAATGATGCAAAAGAAATTTTTTACAATGACGGTGGTGAAACACTGGCACAGGTTGCCCAGAGAGGTGGCAGATGCCCCATCCCTGGAAACATTCAAGGTCAAGTTGGATGGGGCTCTGAGCAACCTGATCTAGTTGAAGATGTCCCTGCTCACTGCAAGGGGTTGGACTAGATGACCTCTAAAGGTCCCTTCCAACCCAAACCATTCTGTGATTCTAAAACACAGTGGTGTTGGATAGCTGTGACTAGTGGGGCATGGAAGGCAGCACTGGGGCTTGGAGTAGAAGACTACCATGAGAGGTCAGGGAGCCCACGGGTGGATGAAGAACCAACGGACTGGTGCAACGTCACTGGTTCAATGCGAGCAGAATGAGGTCAGTGGGAGAAACGCTACAAGGAGATGCATGAAGAGACTGAATACAAGGAGTTGGAATAGGAAACTGAGGTTAGCAGTGAGGTCTGGGAAGGCAGTCTGAGGCTGAAAAGAAATATCGATCAGACGTAAAGCCACGGCGAGGAGATGAGATGAACTTGACAAACAGTTGAAAGTCAAGGAATTGGACTGCAAAATGCAGAAAACCCATTAGCTCAAGAAATTAAGAGCATATTACAGCATATATACAGCATATACAGCACAAGGAGAACGTTACTAGCACAAGATAGAGCCTACAGTTTTTATCATGTTTTGTTATTTAAATCAGGGGACTCACAAAGCACTGACTATTGCTGCAGTTTATACCGTTACTAGCATTGACCAACACACTGACTTCCAGCCAAGTGGGAATATATAAATCCATTCCCTTTATTACAGAAAGACTTGTTCAGTAAGCAATAAAACTACATTTCTAATCCAACCAGGATAGATTTCCGTTGTCCAGGTTACTGACGAGGGATGGCATCATGAAAAGATGGGCAGCCTTTCAGATGGAGGAAGTGAAGAAGACAATACCATGCTGTCCTCTTAGCTGTACCTCAAGAAAACCATCAATTGTTTGGCCCGAAACCACAGAGAAGAGAGGGAAACAGTAGTCAGAAGTCAACTATACCCATGTATTTACTAACTCTGTTCATCTTGGGTACCGTACCTTAAATAAAATGCATCTTTTAGCACCAGGCTGTATTTTTGGTTGAAAGAGTTAAAATGCAAGTATTCAAGGGTTATAAAATAAAGACTCTGTGGAGATATTCTGCTGCCAAAACCTTCAAATAAATGAGTCGCAGTCTGAGCTTGCCTTTCTACGCCGGAGTCTGTATTTTAGTGGCCACGGTGTTACTATGGCAACACAGAGGACTGGTAATTTAGAGGCTGGTGGATGTGACAACTTGCAATTTAGAACAATACTAATAATAAAAGCGGCTTGGGAAAAGCATCATTTAACACAAATGTTTGTGTTTTAAAATGAAAAAAGGCTGTTCGTTTAATTCTGGGTTTTTTTTGGGGGGACTTTTTTTTTATTTTTTGTAGCTGGATGATTATTTCTATTAAGTTAGTCTACTGGTGAATAAAAGATAGAAACATGACTCTCTTGCTTTTTGGTATGTCTTCACCCTAGAGTGCAGTCAACGCACCCCCTTCGCAATGTGCATGCGTATAAATGCAAAGCTGCAGATGTCATTATCTCTGAAGATTAGACAAGAATCACACAGGGTTTTTTAAAAAGAAGTACGTATTATCCATAATGAAAGTGATGGTGAAGATACTCATGGACCATTATTAATCCTTTCTTGCCTCTGCTGAGTTTAACTGCTATCCTTTATTAACAAACCCTGTAAACTGCTCCTTATTCCTTACTTTAATCACAGAATAGTCACTAGAGATAACTCGGATATTACAGACACTTAAAAGAATCAAAACTGGAATAGCAAAGCTTTCTTCTCATCTCTGGCATCCTTCCTGTCTTCACCAAAACAGCTCCCATAAATGTGAAGTTTCTTAATTATCTGCTCACAGAGCCGCATAGGAAATTAATGACTGACATGCAGCTAATGGTAAATAAGAACAGCCAGAAATATTCTAATTTAAAAAATAATCGAATCTGAAATTGTAACCTAGGGAAAAAAACATTGCATCTGTTGAATCACCAGTTCCAAATAAAACCAAAATCACAAGATTAAGGTACAGCATTACTCTCTCTACACCAATCTACAGCCCCATTGTCCTTTGCTTTCCTGGCAGCCCTTACGCTGCAAAGGAGGAGGGATTTTGCAACATAATACCCATAACACTAAATACAGAGGGATATTTCCAGATGAATTTTACATGTAGCAATAATCATAGTTTTATGGGTCAGGAAGTTCAGAAGATTAGTGTGTTATGGCTGCAGTTTATAAAAGCGTTTGTGTTAGAAGTTTCACATAGCAATCGGGTGAGATAAGCTGTGAAGAGCTTTACATTAAGTTCTTTTATGGTAGTTAAAGTTGGGGGAGAAGTAAAGAGACCCCAGGTATTAATTTACCTAAAGAACAGCTGCTTAGAAAAGGCTGCAAAGTGTCCTAATACTCAGTGTCATAAAATCACTGCACCTCCAATTGCTTGTGCTTTCTCCCCACACTCATGTGCTATTCCCATTAACCTCAGTAAGAATTGTATTCATGGTCGGAACTGAGCTAAAACTGTAGGCAACAATAAACGACTTATCAAAGAAATGTGTGGTTTGATTCTTACTTGAAAAGGCCCAAAACCATAACTACAGGTTTGCATTCTAGGCTAAAACAGCACGAATCTTGCTGCATTTCGAACTCTCCCTTAGAGAACACAATAATGCCTGAAAATTGGGGGTTTACTGCAATATGTTAATTTCCTTTCTATTTTTTTTTCTCATTAGATGAGACATATCAGTTAGGGAAATGTCTGCATTTGATGACTGCAATGATCATAAAAGCAATGCAAGCAGCATAAAGACACTGCGCTTTGTAATCTGTTTTATAATGCATGGTATGAAGTGTCTGCCACATCTCACCCTGGAAGAGACTCCATTACAACTGGGTAAACTGATGTCTCAAAATCATCTCAGCAGTGATTTTATTTTTTTTAAGACTTTTTTCTTTCCTCCCTCCTAATTATTTAAATTATTTAAACTATAGGGCTACAATTCTACATATCAACCTAAACAACCTGTGTTTTGTGTTAAAGCAAAAAAGTGTAAAAAAACCCTCCAAACCAAACAAAACAACTTCTTGTGCTCACATGTAATTGTCAATCCTGGGAAGATATTTCTAATTAAATCCAGAGGAACACTGGAAGCAAGATAAACCCACAGTAAAAGAAATGGTGGCAAACAGACCTTAGCTGCTACAACCCCGTGAAGTTGTGGTTTGCAGTGTGGTTCCAAAGGGAGCCTGGGAGCCAGAAGAAGTGGGTCTGGAAACATGAAGATCCATTTTTAAATTCCCTTCATTCTGCTGAATGAGAGGCACTAAGTTTGCAGGCTGAGGAGGGATATATGCTATGAAAGTCTCTTCTTCACGTTCTTAAACCTCAAGGGTGAGAGTCCTCTCTTGCCTTAGAGAGTTCTCTGAGAGTAGACACGTTATGGTGGTGCTGTCGGGATTCATTAATTTATTCATATAAGTGAATACATGAAGTGTAGAATACATCAGGATCTTGTTAAACTTACTCATATAGGTAGTATGGTACAGAAGAAAGTAAAAAGGCATCGTTGCATGGGTACATACGCAACGCATAGGAGTCGCCCAGTTATACATTCAGGGAAAGATGGTAAGATTTTTCTAGTCCCAAGGCAAGCCCCTTGACACTTAAGTCAACAGCAAAACTCCACTTGACTTGAAGAGGAGGGATTTTGGCCCTCAAAAGACTGCGCATACACAGAAACTCCAAATATGGGATAAGATTAATGATTTGGAATAAGATTATTGATTATTGCATTGATAACGCATCATGGAAATCGCACGCGGCAGACTTAGCATCTGACTCCTAGGAATTTCTTTTCACTGACCAACCGTTAAAGAAAACCACAGCTTCCTCCGACAAGACGAAATGCATGCCTGATGGAGAAGAAAAGACTATTTATATACGTGTAACATATGATTTAAGAAAGGCTTATAACATTTTATATTTCCTTAAAAGATTGTTTTAAAAATGCCAGTAGCCTACACAGAGGACTTGCATTGACACAAGCGCGAGGCATGCTTTTCACTATACCCACGCTTTGAGTGCATAAGCACGTCAGAGTGAATAAACACAAACGGCTACTTTCTAGTGGCAGTGGAGAAAGAAAAAGGCGGGCAACTGGAGCTAATCCAATAAAAACGGAGGATGCTGAGCAGGGATGCAGCTTGCACGCTATTATCCAAGGGGAATTCCAAATGAATGCAAGGGTTATACTTGGATGATCCAAACATTTGTTTCTAAATTCAAGCACATTAACAAGTCTCAACCTCCTCGAGAGCACAATGTTATCAAAGTATTTACTATATACACGTGTATGCTTTTGTATCTATGTTTTCTGTGCTATCTCATGTTTTTCAGCTATAACAAATAATCAAAGCAAACAAAAAATACATGTATCAGGGCAAATAGCTCATTAGTAAGAACAGTCTATACAAGATGGAAAAAACATGATCATGCAACCAGTTAACGTCGTGAAACCCAAGAACGAAATATCATTCCCATTGTTTTAAACGCAATTTCCTTTGCGTCCTTCCCCAAACTCTAAAAATCAGTCCTCTTTCCAAAGAACATAACACTGCCAATCACAGATTGTAACACACATGCCATTGACCAAGGAGAAAAATTCAGGTTTTCCAAACCTGAACAGAATAACAGTTTACTTCCACATTGTTATAACACTTCCTTGTCTTCTGCAACTATTAAGATTTTAAGCTTGATCTCTAACATACAGAGTTATAAAACCAGCGTAGCTGGTACAATTGCTTCTGAGGACTCTGAAAAAATGATTGATGAATATATAACTGATGTCCATTTATGACTTACAGTTTGCTTTCTGAGCTTTCTAACATAATGTCTTTGTCAACAAGCAATACAGTAGGGAACGGAAACATCAGATATGAAAGAAGGTATACAAATCCATAATCTAGGAGCAAACTTCTTTATGGCCAATGAGGTAGACAACAGCTCAGAGAGAGTTAAAAAATGAATGACAAGTTCTGTTTCAGCCATTGGGACTAGGTCAGAGGATGCATTCAGACCCAACAAGGATATGCCAGGTGTGATTATCCACAGAACTACACTTAGAAACTTCTAGTTGATTAAGCAGGTCTCCAAAGAGTTGCACTCTGGTTTTGAAAAGTCCTATAAAACTCGATTTACCCTCCCATATATCCACAACAAAATACTGAAATCAGTACTGATTAATCAATAGCAGTCATTAACTACCTCATTGCAGTCATTAACTGTCTCACAGCACCCACTCTAAAAGCACTGCTGCCAGCTATGTGTATCTGAGTCTAATCCAGTTCGGTTATGATCAACAGAGTTTGCCCATCTTAATTGCTTCGGCGGGCCCCTAATTAGATATATCTCTGCATTTACAGTTGTTTTTTGTTGCTGTGCCTGTTAAAAAGCTAATACATCCCACTAGAAAAGTAAACTCACTTATCTTAATTAAAGTAGAACTATTAAATCCAGCTAGTATCATTACAGCTTGATCTTTAGTGTTTGAAAATCCTCTCTATTACTGCGTTTATAAACATTCAAACCATATAAACACTTCAACTGAGTAACGAGCAACGAACAAAGATTCAAAGTCTCAACTTTGAAAATTAATCTTCCTTTATTTTGAGAGTCCATCTACAATTTTATAATAAAACAAAGGAATCTACAAGGCAAGGGTGTTCCAAAGACTGTATCCAAGCCAAAAGACATGCATGTGTCTCAGATAACCTTGCAAAATTTTTCCACTCTCTTTTGAGCATGCTTTCCCATGTGACTTGCTTTTTTCTTATTCTTACTGGTCTCTCAAGACGACTAACTTGCCATTCCCAAATTCACAATAGACTACTAACACAATATAGAATTTCAGATATTTCTTCTCCCTGCCACTATTATCTATGCCTGGTTAAGAAAACCACTGAGTTTTCTTTAAGTCTGTAATATTCCTAACACAAAAGGAACTGAATCAAACCACTTACCTCCAAGGTAGCATCTTGAACTAGTCTCCACTTTTAAACAAAAGCCTTTTCTAGCTCTACATTTTAAGATTTTGAGAATAATGCCGGCAACTCTCACAACTCAATATTTTTGCTCAGAGATAGATATTCTTAATTGAGCAGTAAGGAAACCCCAAGCTTGTCAGCTAAAACACTGAATTTAAACTAATATTTGAAAATTGCAGCTGAAAAGAAGCATGCCCTCCATGAAAGTCCTTCATTATCTCATAAACACCTGTGGCAATCACAACTTGCCCACGTGAACTTCTGACCTTCACTAAGCCCTAATAAAATGTAGCTGTAGATCACCTGAGAACACTAACAGTCCTCCAGATTAGACTGTTGCAGCATGCATTTCAAGTAGCTAAAGAATCAGCTTGAATGTGTAAGCTTGACTGGAGGAAATTTCAACTGGTAGACTTACTCTTATCAAAAGGTCAGCATTTCAGCTGCAGTGTCAGTAAGCTGAAAAATTATTTCCCATTGCTCAAAAATTATTCACTTAGAAAACACTCTTTTCCCTGCAAATACAGAAAGCCTCTAAGGGTGAAATGTTCTGCATTTATTCCACCAGAAGGACAGGATGGCAGTCGACACGTTGCTTAGACTCTGCAGTCTACCAACGGGCAATTGTGGTTGCCTGTGCTCGTGAACAGCACCAACTCTGCTACCTCAACGCTACCTAAATCTCTGCCCTTTCACAGATGCTCAGCAGAAGCTACCTCTAAATAACGGTAGTGACCATGAGCCTACTGGTGAGGGACGTGAGGTTTCCTCCTCACGGCAAGCTACGCGGAGCAGAGATTACAACTAGTACACAACTGGGCAAATTCAGTTCACGTTTCCATTCCAGGGATGAAGGTCAGTGTAGACACAGTGGACTACTGCAAGTACAGTGCAGAAGAGCGTGGGGCTTGGGAAGCAGAAGATCTACAGAAGGAACAGCAAGGTTTAATGGGTGCATAACCAGGCTGGTGTAACAACACTTCCTTTGGATCCTACCCGAGTGCTCAGCTGCAGCAGCGACAGCCTCGCGTAAGGTTTGCACACAATGGAGCGAGTGTGCAACCATCCATGTGAACTTCAGTGAGCAGCACCTCTTCCTTCAAAATTATTCAACCCATTAATTTTTCTCTGGAACAGCAAATCATTTTAATTCCTATAGATTCTATGATAACTATAAAACAGGCAGTGAGCTGCAATAGTACGTGGGAACATCAGTGGCAATAACAACTGAATATTGATGTGGCGACCTATTGCATTTAACAGTTATTTTCTTTTGAAAGTGAACTACTAATTCCAAACATCTGTCTCTTATAGGGCCCAGATTATCTGATATCCGATATCGTTATCTGATACCTGAAAAACTAATCTGGTAATAACTTGTAAATTATATTCTTACAGTTTCCTAACTGGTAAATATTTCTATTATATACCTTACGAAATATGTTAAATATTTAGTCTGGAATGGCAGATAACAACTTTCAGATCTTTTCCCAAGATACTATGGGTATTTTATAGGGCATCATTCATTTCTACCACTAGGCACTCTCATGTTATGGACCGATTTCTACTTGTCTTATTCATTTAAGTTAGATCAGGAGGACAAGTGGGAACTTTCAATTAAACATAACAAAATGAGAAATGCTAGGCATCCAGCAGATGTGTGAGAAAGGAGGGAAGAGAAGAAAGAACAGGAGGAGCTGCCCTTCAGACCCAGCTCACCAAAAGTCCAGTCTTCCCAATGGTCAGAAATACCGTGGTCACAAGATTAAAGCACTGATCTCATATAAACATGGCTCTGATAGACGTGTTCAAACATTTTTCAAGTAGTAACTCTGCCCAAACTATTTTATCTCTTCACAGAGCCAGGTCTCACCTGTCCTCACCCGTAAAATCAGTATAAAACTACTAAAATTTGTGATCTGGTATAAAGGCACAGCAATATACACAAGCATGCACCCGGTAATTAGCCAACACAGGGTTAATTATTATCACGCATCATTGCATTATCATGCATTCATGCACCCTTTTGTTTCATTTTATTTTCATTATAATCAGGTGCAAGGACAGATGTTGTCAGCGCCAGGAGTGACACTAATCCTGGGTTTCTTCCATGAACCTCTCTGGTACGCGTGGTTGTCTTCAGGGCGTATCTGGCTCGGTGTGCTGCTGCTCCTTGTATTAGCGATTTATTTGCACTCGAAACCTTTGCAATATTCATTAACGTGATGCATCATTTTACAAAAGAAAATGCTAAGGACAAAAACTAAGATGTGCATTATTGGCTATGTGCACACTGTAATTAACGTGCATATGATCTGTATGCAAATCATGTTATTGAAAATAGTGACTATTAGCATAACAAGTGCTTATTATTTATTGAGATGCAACTCAAGCAGGCATCCTGCTGGGGTCCGACATCCTTCCTTTGTACAGCACCATCTTTTCTTCCTTGGTTTACACATTCTTCTCTCCTCTTGATGATTAACAGCACAGAAAACAGGGAGACTCCCTTCGGTGCCTTTGTTTAAAGGGGGAAATCTTGTGTGTTTAATTGCCCTCGAGCATCTGATCCAGTTCAAAGCTCAGCGGAGCCTCTCCTGTGGTGCTGCATACCCCTCCCACCATCACTGAACTGCAGGCTGTTTAAATGACCTGTTAATATATGCAACTTCACCTACATTATCTCTCTAATTCTTAACTGATAACAAGTTAAAAGCAGTTAGGCTTCTGTCTTGTCGTCTTTTTTTTTTTTTTAAAAAAAAGGGACAAAATGGGAAAGTACAAGAAAACAAAAGCTCAGCCGTGTGAACTCATAAATTTCTTAATGTCATGCCACCCTTCTCATATCATACTTCAGATGAATTTAACCTTTTACTCATTCCAGCCATGAAATGTAACAGAAAAGCACTATTTTATTTTTTTCAGCAGGTCTGAGCAAAAGCTTTGTGGCTGGATCAGTTTTGTTAGCCGAGAGGTCTGTATCTGTTCCCTCCCTCCACTCCCCACCCTGCAGAAGTCCTGAGGTCCCAGGGTCTCTGCAGGACTCTTTAACCTTTCCTAACGTTCCTGTAAGAGCAAAAAACTTGCAAAATGTTCCTTGCCCAGTAATTCCTTCCTCAGCCCCAGCCCTGCTGCATGTTTGTTCTCTCTGAGGCTACACCCTCTGCTTCAGATGGCTGCGTTACAGTAATGAAATAATTATCGGGGGGAATGATTTCAATTATTTATCATTTTGCCAAAATCAAGCTGTTTGGCCTGAGGTTTTCCAAACTGCATGCCAACCTAAGGATAGACTTTGGGCTCAGTTAAAAATAGCACAACAATTTCTGAGTATTATTAGAAAAGATACATGATTTTACTCTGAAGTTATATCGAGCGTCCCTGAGAAACCTTGTCTTGCAATATAAATTTTTTATTTGGTTCTGGAGGGCCCTAGAGAACAAGGACAATAAGTCTAGAGGTGAAACTGAGACTCTATGGGGAGAATAAGTGAAAAAAAAAAAAAAGGAAAAGGAAAACAAATTTAGATGGAAACTCTGAAGTTGAAGGCTGGGACTTGCTGCAGAAAAGCAACAGAACAGGGACAAGAAGCCTCAAGTGGGCCTGGAGAAGGAAAAAAAATTGGTGTGGGACAGACTGGAAGGGAAATATCAGAACTGAAAGTGCCTGTAAATATAGATTTTCATATAACCATTCAAAGCCAGGTTAGATGGGGCTTTGGGCAACCTGGTCTAGTGGAGGGTGTCCCTGCCCATGGCAGGAGGGTTGGAACTAGATGGTCTTTGAGGTCCCTTCCAACCCAAACTCTCTATGAGTCTATGCTATGACAGGATGCCTTTTTTTTTTTTTTATTTTTT